>JAULKQ010071450.1:0-19306 GCA_032356285.1 Smithsoniella earleae | reverse complement strand
TTACAATTTCTACTTTTCAGTACTCTGCAGAAGTGCATTCTATTTTCCATCGGTAAGAAAGCCGCACATGATGGTGAGAAAGCCTCTCGCGGAAAGTCAATGGCATCTGCAACAACCTGGGTATATAACATTGAAGTACTTGTCTGATAGTGAAGACACTTGGGACGGAGCTCGTCGCAATTATCACTTGTTCCCACATGCGTGCTAATTTCCGCTGAAACAGTGTATTCTCCTACGGCAACACGAGAAAGTTCAATAATGAGAAGAAACTCCATTTGTGGTACGACGGAGGTGAAAGTTCCTCCGTCCCTATTTAGATTTTCAACGGCAACCGGCACAATTACAATTTTATGTGAGGTACGTGGGGTAGCAAAGTAAGGAATTGACGTATTTCGATTAACCTTGCAGAAGTATGAAATGCATCGTAAGAGCAAGAGTGGTTGGTGCACTCTTCCCAAGACCAGCGCTACGATGTAACAAATCCCCATCAGCGCCCGAGCCTGAGTATGGCTAGTAGCTCACGAAGCGTATCCCGATGCTATCCAGACACTTTTGTCGTGCATATACCGTGGCGATCTTGTATCGCCACGTACGCCAGGAAAACGGGGGTTTCGCTCGTTCGCGGAGGTGCTGCGCTTGGAATGCGGGCCGTTGTTGCAGCTATTCTTGCTTGAATCACCGAACTTTGGATGCTGTGCACTCTTGTTCTGTCTCTCTGCGGCTAACCTCGGATAATGTCCCCGCTTCGCGCAAATTCGGTAAATCTAAGTGATGTTACTTTCCCTTGAGTGTACCATTGGCAGATTAGTGAAAGGCTTTCGTAGATCTGTTGGAAACAGTCTGCACTGCATAAGTTGCTGCTCTCGCAGTGTCACAATATATGTCTTCGTCAGGTACCCAAGAATCCGCCGGAACAGCTGATCCTTCTCGAGAGAACAGGGTTCACCAACAACAGTGTATCGTAATTGAGAATGCTACGTTTTAACCAAACACAGTATTTAGGGCCACGCGTAACGTGGAGCAAGTCAAAATCGGGATGCCATGTGTTGTAAGCATACTGGCCAGTCCAGTGCTCAGGATCTCAAAAATGGAGAACGATGGAAGAAGTAGAAATTGCACAGGGTTTACAATGTTCAAAGATCAGTGTGGCCATTCTGTAACTTGGGTACCAGAGAATTCCTCATCCACTTGTAAAGACTGCAATGATGTAGCCATACTAATGATGTGTTGCTTTGACAGAAGAGCTTGGCACTTTTTTCCGTATTTTCAGGAAGAAATCAGCTGCTTATGTACTATAGGGGAGTAACGGTGAACCCGACGCTACGAGAAATGCTGCTACTTCAAGAACATATCATAGTTTTGGTTGTCAATACTGACATAGAATTTTGACTTCAGATAGATGTGTTCCGCCTAGGGTGACGACTGATAAGTTGTGGCTTCAATTAACTGGGAGTGTTGCTTTTGTGCCTCGCAACAGAAGCTACATGTGTCAGTATTAAACCCTGCAACTTCACATGTTACTGGTACCATTTCAGACCATAGAGTATGCATCGAGGTGCTGTTGGCTGTGGTCTGATCATAGTTAATACAACTTCAGCCAAAATTGTTCACTAAGACTCATTGCACTTAGTCTACAACTTTCAACATTAAGTGCCTCCTGGGGCCACCAGTAATGTACCATGGAAGTTGATCCTGGGCTGCCACTCCACCCAGTGACACTCCATACTACAATACCATGTTGAAAAATGTGCCAATTCAAACAGATTTGATTGCTGAAAGGTCGAACGTTTTGAGCAGCATCATTAGGAGTACAGGCATGTCAGCACTGAATTTACTTAGACTTTACATTTAGTAGCACAGAAGAGTTCCTTTTGCATCACCTCTACAAACCCAGTCATACTGAGCTGACTACAGTGAAACTCTGTGCATGTATGCAGTCACCACTAGATGGTTCAGGTGCAAAGTAGTCAAGACATTGAACACTTTTAGCATATGGTCTGCCTTCCACAGCATCTAATTGAACACAGCTGAGTGGATTGAAAGCCTGTTCAGCAGAGCATAACAGTCAGCACACGTGCTCACCTGCGAGATTTACGTCTGCTGATCAGTGACTGTTTTCGTCAATTTCGGCAAGTTGAGGTACAATTTCGTTCGTCGAGGAAGCATTATATGTGTTTCACGAGAACTTGCATGTGCGGGGCCGTTTGCTAGGCTGTGAAGTCTAGCGTGATAGGATGTAGCTTCAGTGCGGTGCAGCAAAACTCGTTATGAAGAGGTGGCAGTTTCCAGGAAGGTTGTATCGTAGCAACTGTGGACTCTGGCACCAACTTTCTGTCACTTCAACAGCTCTCGGCTGACTCGTTTGTCTGAAGGATAACGTGCATTACAATTATATCTGAGCAGACCAAGCATTGCTCTCAATCTGAATTTGAATGGTAGCTCTAACCGAGGCCATTGTTGTTTATCTTGTCGAACTGCTTGCCAGACGAAACGTATTCGCGCACCGCCGCTTGGTTAAAAACCATGTCATGGTGGGTTACGATATCGGGGTACGTTTCCTTCATGGTGGGGAAGTTCCGCATGTAGTTATAAGCCAAATCGGCCAGGCAAAAGTCTGCAACAGTCAGGCCCGAGCCGGCAACAAACCCAGTCCCCGAGGCCTTGAGGATGTCGCTGAGGTACGTCCAATGCGAGCCCCCGTTGCGAGACTTCGATGTTTCTGGATCACAATGCTTCTTCCAGTGGTCTTGCTTCGCGCTCTCACTCTGCACGTAATAAGCTCTTTTTTCTTCTGATATAGTGTGCAGTCTGTTGACTTTGACAATGTTGTACGCATAGTGGTCCGTTGGTGTGACTTGTGTCCCACGTGTCATGCTTAGTGCAGTTTCTGCTACTACATGTATTCTTAAGGCCGAAACCACACCGCGCTGATTGGCACCTTGATTGGACCTAGCTACACTGAGTCTTGTCGAATCTTCGACCAATCAGTCCTGCCAGCTTGTGGTTGTAGCGGACAGCTTGATGCGGAAAGCTCCCACGGTCGAACGAATTGTGCTGATTCGTGCGCATGAAACTCAATCTAGCTATGTCCAACCGAAGCACGAATCAGCGCAGTGTGATTTCGGCCGGAATCATATTTGCTGGCTTTCCAGCTCTGGTATCGAGGCTATACGCGAACAAGAAGTGTAGGAGTTGTCTAGTCAGCACACACAATCATGGACCGCGGTGCTTGGGATAAAACGCTCATTGCAACGCTATGTGAGGAATTCCGAAAAGCGCCCGCTCATGAGGCCTCGTAACGATGATGAAGAAGCTAAGAGCGGATAATCGTTCAAATTTTCGCTTGCACTACATTGTTGGAGGCTGGAAAGCAATCTATGCGATAAAGTTTTGGTCTTCAAACCATTCCAGAATAACATGACAGCTGAAGTCCGCACTCTTTTGCCCGGCATTTTTTTATGAGAGTAGAAAACTCTATTACCGTGGTAAGTGTTTGTTTACTTCGGTACTGTATAAACGCTGCATTCTCCCTTAACAGGGACACTCGAAGCCACTGTACTCTCACCAGTCTATCACCGCACGTCAACCAGCTCTACACGATACTGGCGTATGTCTAACGTGATAATCCTTTACCTTCGGAATATGTGGGCTGCGGTGTGATAGATTGATACTAGATGATTCGCCACTGTCATGTAAGGTGGCATTAAGCCCTCGGTATTCTCTCGCTTCGCCCCAACGTTTGAATTTACCTCTTTCTCCGTATGAACACATCAAGACTCCATTTCAAACCAACACGTGCGATAATGCCCTAACTCGATCAATGCGATAGTATCCAGTCCTGTAACACAGATAACCTAACCGTATATGTCATGTGATTTTGAGGCCAGCAACAGCTGCAGCGGTCAACCATGTCAGTCAAGATATCTCAGTCAAGGAGAACAGTGGATGATGAAAATCGAACCTCCAGTATTTATGCAGAGATCCCGAAATTTCTACTACGATGCAACCAACCTAAAGTCTCGACGATGAGCGTTTTCATGTACAAACCAATCTCTCCCGAGCTCGCTGCTTGCAGTATAAAAGCGCGTAATGCGCATCAGAACAAGGGAAAGAAAACTAGTAATATCCAAGAAACTGTTTTTTGATGGATGATGGACTGATGTGTGCGAAGTGTACAAGAAACTTAGTTCAGTTACCCTGGCTCTTTACCAGGCGAAGTGGCACAGGTTCGGAATGAAAACTCTGTTACACGCGCCTGCGACTCGCGATGGAAATATTTGAAGTGGGAACTACCTTACTGATGGGATTCGTGCTTTTGATTATCATGATAACGCACCAGGCTGTCGACATAAACTAGGTGGACGTAGTTCGATCGCAGTGCACTCACTCCATCAATAACCATATCGACGCGAGCACGATCTTCATCAGTATCACCATACAGATTGTACTTTCTGGCTAAGTGCCTAATAATGGCACCAGATTGTACAATGCTCAATTCTCCGTCAACGAGCCTCGGCACTTGGCCAAAAGGGAATTTGCTTGTATCCGATTTCATCTCGGTCCGGTCTACCGCCACTTCATTGTACCTGAAAATTTGTTTTGAATATTTTCAGGAAGTTGTGCGGACAAGCTATCAAGACGACTGACTTTTGCCTCCTAGCTGCAAGTGCGAGGGGTCTGGTTATTACCAGTACAGGTTCTAAGTTTAGCAAGAGTGAATCAATTCCGGCACATGTCAATTCGTCTGAGCAATTTATGTTCCCTGAGGAACTCATAAGACGGGAAGCAGATATTGTTTAGTGCCAGTTGCGTACGGTACTTGCGCGTGCACCAATATCAACCGAATTTGCTCAGCCAACCCTCTTATTGGAAAGTACTCCAGGGTTATCTTGGAGCTAGCCATTTTTTCTTGCTGATTGTGGATACTTTAACGACTACAGTAACGCAGTGCTCCAGTACACAGAATACTCGTAGTCAAAACTACATGTAACGCTTGACACTGTGTGTCGGTCAACGCTTGGTGAAGTAACGTCTTGTCGTGTAATAATTGATGCCAGTCAATGCTTTACACTGTGGAACCACTTCTTTTACACGCTTGTGTCCGGTCAATTTCGGCATGATGCATGTGCACGATGCAATGTTCTCGCAACTTGGTCTTCAAATGTCCAGAACAGCAATCGGCTAAACCACTCCACATATGCCGTCTCCTATTAATTTCTGGCTTTATTTCATTGGTCTTTCCCACTTGCCCGTGTCCTCAAGTTGCGAGAGCTTTCGCTGCAAATACAGTCACACCAAAGGGATAAGCAACCAAATTCCATCCTGTGCATGTTGCTGGTATCCTTAACTACCTCTCTAGCTAGCAATCTGAACCGCCAATAAACATGAGCGTACAATTGCTTATTGATGGCTGACTAGTGTAGCTACATACCAGTCAGACAAACCCTTGTAGACTCTTCCACTCTCGCGCCATATTCAAGTTTTGCTCAGCCTCGAAAACATCTCTGTTGGCAGATCTAATGTCCAATAAGTTAAAGCTAAAAATGGTGTAAATAGCATGTATCCAAGTGTATCCGTCCGTACACTTAGTTTCATCTGACGATCACGGCAAACCTTCATTGAAATACCCCACACGTAGACTAATCGCAAAGTTCAAGTGCAATCTTGTTCGAGACCACGACTATTGATTGAAGTGCTCGTCATCGTATGTATTGCAAAATTACAATCCCAGACACATGCACGATTGCTTTTATGATCTCCGATTGCTTTAATGTCGCGCACAGTTGGCAGTCAGTATATCAAGCGCTGAATTCTGAACTTCTCGAGATTCCATTGCTTGGTCATAAGATGCTTGATGACTGAGCTAGTTGCTTAGCTTGGACTCAATGCATTACTGGTAGTTTGTGTTTTCTGTGCGCCTGATGTGTTCCCGACGCGACGGTTGACATGCTTGGACAAGAAATCAAGGCACTTGCTCTTGGTAGCAAAGCAAGGCAGTCGCAGATCCAAAGGAACTACTCAAGCCATTCTTAAACGCATATATATAAGCTATTCCTCAGACTTGCGGAAATACCGACCTGCGTTTTGCACCTTTGACTTGTCCATACCAAACATGAAGTCCTGTTCAACGATAATTATCTTTGAAACCGGACCGGGCATGCTCAAGTGAGAATTTATAGAATACGATGTACAACGATCCAGTTCATCTCATGTGAGATCAGGGAGACAGGAAGGAAAAGGTGGCCGTGGGACGGGAACACGCAATTTCAGAAAAGAAGGGTGAGAAATCGTGTGCCGCACGCGATTCGTGAAGGTATGTGTGGTTTGGAACAGAATGTGTACATTGGCACCCTTTTACGATGCCAAGCATGTAATAATGTGCACGCTAAGCTTTTGTCGATAAACAATTAATGCAAAGTGCATAACCGCAGGGCAGGGCGAGTGAGTAACTGTAAACGTGAAGTAAAACTGGCATATTATTCACATATTCTTTCCAAAATCCGATATTAAGCCACAGGCTAGGTCAATGCATATCTCCCATCCTGTTGCTCGACATGACACTTAACAAAAAGTATGCAGACCAGTTTGAATAATTCCAGCAATTGTACATGGCGATAATATTTATATCAGACAGTATTCAACTGTGAAAGTATTGACAGTCACACTTCTTTTCAATTGACATCACTACAGGGTAAAATCGCACAGAAGTGAAACAAGTGGTTTTACTTGCAAAGATTATGTACTTTAACATGCTCAAGTCAGGGCCAGTGTTTGCTTCTCAGTCTAGCTACTGTTGAGCTGATGGATAAAATTTTACAGACTGTGCTACTAGAGCATATCTAGTAAGGAGTGTAGACTATATGGTGTTTCAATGTGCAACAAACCCAGCAGTGCTAAACAGCCTGTTGACACAAGCTGACTACAATGAATGCTGTTCTCTACCTCATCATCTAAATGCCATATGGATTGGAGTGAAGGAAAGGTTGATGACCACAAATGCAGATGTGTGGCTACATCACAAGCTAAGCAAGGGATCATCCTCTGAAATTCGGATCACCATGAAGACTGAGTAACATGCTATCGCAGCACCACTTGCTGGCATCTAGAACTTAAACAACAGATTGCACAGCTAGTCAAACTGGTGACAAGTGAGGCACGAGCAATCCTGTATGATTAGAGCAAATTTGCTTCACTATGATGACATGTTGTTGAAGATTATTCGTATTACAATCCATCTTGAACATGGCACTTCAGACTTTGACCTAAATCTATTTGTAGCCATGATTGAACAGCAATTTCTGTAACTGATGTTATTGATTTTGTGGATGCAAGCACAGGCTCTGTACAACCACCATGGCTGCTCACTCCTCTAGGTGTCGTCCTGATTTCACACTAGCTTGGGTAATTCCTAGAGAATCGTGAGCTGCAAGTCCTGAAACTGGATAGTTTTTCTTCCCACTTGGCAGCATCTCGCAACCAATCATGTTTAGATGGAATGCATTCTCGGCCACGGGGTAAGCTCAAGTGCTGTATCCTGAAAAGTCTCCCGTGCTAATCATCATTTGCAATCATCGCAAATCATTACCTTCACAAGGAAGCTTGGTTCAAAGTTAACTGTAGAGTTTAGAGTACGAGCGAAATGTGGTAGCTCTAATGGAACTCCAAGTCTCATCATCGGAATCCATCTAGATTGTTTCGTTGTAGAATTTGTGCTGGTATGCGCCTAGACTGTGCACTTCCCCTCTTTGGAATCAGAAGAAAAGCAATTACGTGAAAGCACTGCAGTTGGGAAACACGAGCAGTTGAAAAACACTGCTTGTTCTTGATGCACAGGTCGAAATAAATGTTATTCATGGCAACAAAAATGTCTCAACAGTTAGGATGCCTTATACACACATAAATGGAGAGATTTCGATCAAAAGTTCTTATTTTACATCTTTTGATGGAAACAATAATGGTATACCACGGTATCTACTTCGGAAGAGTGTGTGCATCCACTTAGGCCTGTGCAGCGTTGCAGCGTGCACGCACACAGACCTCGTGACTCGAATAGACGGAGACGAATTTAAGTAAGGCTGAAGGTATATCAACCATACTCCTTCCTTTTGTCCGAGCAATCACCGTAGCCCACGACGAACTGATTGTGTGGCATGAAATCGGTGTAGCACAGCGAAGCGCAACTGCATCGCAGTTTGGCATTACTATGCACTCTGTAAATAATGGTCACCGTTTGGATTGTATGCAATGTTGTGAGTCACCTGTGCGTGTTAGTTCCGAGCCCGGCCGAACTCGCCTTCATGTGCTCAAGCTTGGTACGGGCGCACCCTGATGCATCATGTATCGCATCCATGTAGATTCGCAACTCGCCGTTCGACGACATTCGCGCCGAGAGCCTAGCAAAATAAGGAAGCTTGCGCTCCTTTTCGCCCCCAAAACAGAGGCAGAAACAAGTATTTCCACTACTTGATCTGTCTTCTTCTCAATGCAGAGTCAGTAGTCCAAAGACGTTTCTCCAGGAACAACAACGCTGTACTTGCTTTCACATTCTGTCCTTAACAGGCTAGCCGATAAGTCTTTAGCCCAACATACTATAGGCACATCTACGACTGAAGAGTGCCCCAAACTGCTTTTATTGTACTTCTGTGTAGTCGGGCTTGGAAATGATGCACATATCGCAACCACGGGTTCTCGGGTCTTCCAAACCGGTGAGCTCGCGGACAAAACCTTCCACCGCATACTTTGTGTACTCAGCTTTCAGCATTTATCTGTGTTACGCACAGCACTAATAGCCCCCAACCTGGTGCACCGATGCTCACGGCACTGGTGGAAAGTCGGACCATAGTTCGGCTCAGTGGCTCTCAAGTGACAATAATTTTCAATTTAAACTGGTCATTGGCTTTAAGCTCGTGGTTGATGTGTATTTGTCAAGTTTTGCGCAGCTGGTCAAGAACGTCTGGAACGTAGAAACTAGGATGAACGTTTCCCAGGCACGATAGTCATTCACTATACGATAGAGTATCTTATAACTATCATTTTTGCAACGCAGGTATCAGTGCCACGCCAACGGTATGTGCGCACATGTGCCGTTGCACCAAGCGAGGATGTCGGTAGCTCCATAGCTGAAAGCACGGATTGCCTTATGCTTCGCGCCCTTCGTGGAGAGGATGTTGAGCGTGCACCAGTATGGATGATGCGACAGGCTGGTAGGTACATGAAGGTAAAGATTCAAGCACTCCGTTCCTAGGGTGGCCCTTGTAGAGTCAGCATATATTCGTCAAGTTGTTCTCGTCCACTTCTCTATCTCGGCTTTGCTACGCAAAACGTGTATTTGCAATTGGAAAGAGGCTGTTTAAACGATATGAGTAACTGCAGGTGTATCAGGATTTGTGCAAGGTTCACAAAACGTTCCGTGCGAGGTCGGAGAATGTTGATGTATCCGTGGAAGTAACATTGCAGCCTTGGCACGCTTTCAAACCCGATGGTGTTGTTTTGTTCTCAGATATCCTCACACCATTAACAGGGATGAATATTCCCTTCGATATCGTTACTGGGACCGGTCCGATCATTTCGAATCCTATTCGAACACTAGAAGATGTTGCCGCAGTGTCCAAACTAGATGCAGAAGGTAACACACCTTACGTGGGTGGGGCTCTAGAGCAGGTATGCACTATGTCATCTGCAATAAGCGCTTTTAGTGCCGTCAAGGTCCTATTTTAGCGCGTATTGCACTGATGCTGTAACTAGCGCATTGAATCGCTCCATTATTGCATTTTTCATCGCGACATGACAAAAAAATTGCCCAATCGTTCACCTCACCCCGAGTATCATCTATGTAAATTATTCACCCTCTTCACACCGCTTTCCTTACTTCCAGTGAAGACCAAAATAATGCTATAATAAGGTGACGATTAATCAATCCATTGGCTCGTTAAATCATACAAATTATCCAGTGATTCAAGAGTCTTCCTCACATTATTGAACGGTGTATTCCGATTGTCTGGACAGCACATACTACAGCAAGTAGCGAATAGCCGCGAATATACTGCACGTAGAAGGTCTTCAGAGTCTGTACGCAGTTTACATGCCAGTAAAATAGCTAGTCACGATGAGAGCACAAGCAGACGTGAATCACAACTTCGATGGCAACGCAATCGAGGCATCGCAGTCTCGGGCAAAACAAGAACGCAAACACGTTGAAGGTTTCAGTCTCCAGCAACACAACACTAGGTTATATTTTCCAAACCGGGAGCATTGAAATAGAACAAAACTGCCAGTCCTTGCCTATCATCGTGGCTTCCGGTGCCTGAAGAACAGCCGAATGCCCTTGTACGGAGTTCCTGATAGCCTTTCATGGCTACTTCGCTGATATATGTTACCCCAGTGAAGCAACATAGCTATGAACACGAGCAGTTGCCACAATTTCGTATTTGTGAGAAACTCTACACTGTGATGTATCTCGTATCTCAAGTACGAGATGGAAAGTCATCAACTTTCGAGAGTAAAGTTGGTACCTGTAACCAATCCGACCTTGGTGGTTTTACTCTGAGTTGTGCTGTACGATTAACTGAGCAAGGGCAGATAGGCAGTCATGAGCAGTAGCATAGATTATATCTTCATTGCACAGTCAAGCCTTGGGGCTCTATCCTCGTTGGCCTTATAATCCCCGTGAATAAGCATCTGTTTCCAATTCACGGCCCTGTGCATCTCTGTGTCGCATACCGACTGCAATATGCTCTCCAGCAGTTGAGTTGCGTGCGAACTCATGTAAACTGGACCGATCACTACAGAACAGGCATGTCAGAACAGCGCAGACATAGCACTATCTCAGATGGTGGGGGCTGTAATCAGCAGACGGTTGTCATTGTGCGGACATGTGTTATCGAGACACATGGCGAGTTTCACTGCAGGTCCGCGAAGCAGTGGGTAACGAAGCTGCGGTTCTAGGATTTGCGGGTGCACCGTTTACGCTGGCGTCGTACATAGTTGAAGGCGGTAGCAGTAAGAATTACAGCAATTTGAAGAAGATGGCGTTCTCCGAGCCGGAGGTGCTTCATGCGCTGCTGGAGAAGCTGACAGACAACGTTACTGACTACCTGCGTTACCAGGCCGATCACGGAGCTCAGGTGGGGTCTACTTGTTCAACTTGCACGCATTATTCGTTGTACTGAAGTACGGTACCGGTTTTGCTGCCTTCTTGTCGGTATTCTAACACGTGATGGCATCCAGGTGATC
Organism: Smithsoniella earleae; assembly: GCA_032356285.1. Classification (NCBI taxonomy): domain Eukaryota; kingdom Viridiplantae; phylum Chlorophyta; class Ulvophyceae; genus Smithsoniella; species Smithsoniella earleae. Next base: position 8,074 of record JAULKQ010071450.1, on the reverse strand, counting down.
CAAGTATTTGACTCCTGGGCATCACACCTGTCGCCCAAGGACTTCGACACTTTTGCGGCACCGTATACGACTCGCATTCTGGAGGACTTCCGCAAGACGCACCCTCACGTGCCGACGATTCTGTACATATCCGGTTCGGGCGGCCTACTCGAGCGCATGGCTGCCTGCAAGCCCGACTGCCTGTCCATAGACGGCTCTGTTGATCTGGCAGACGCCATCCGTCGCTGCGGGACAGACTTCGCATACCAGGGCAACATCGACCCGGGGTGCTTGTACGGCAGCCACGAGTTCATTGAACAGCGGATCCGCGAGACTGTTAAGATTGCGCGGGACGCCGGGGTAAGGCATGTCCTGAACCTGGGCCACGGCGTCTTGCCCACCACTCCTGAAGAGAACGTAGCCCATTACTTTAAGACAGCCAGAGAACTCATGTATGCAGACTTGTAAATGCTAGTTCCTAGGGAACTGTAAATGTCATTTCGCTCAAACAATTCACTCTGCACTCTGAATTCAAGCCAGAGCTACTTTCTCTCAATCTCTGCTTTTGCTTAATCCAATCATTGTGTGAAGCTGTTCAATTTGGATAAAACCTCTGCATAGCCACTGTCTTTCAGCGAGGTTGGCAATGAACCTCTTGTGGAGTGTTGCTGTAATTGCCAAATCAAGACGAAGCACTGAACTTTCTTTACAGTTGTCACATCACACATGGCAACACAGTTGTGGCATTCCTCTGAATGGATGTGACACAGGTGCAGCAACACTACAACAGATAACTTTGCAGTTAATACCTCCAAGTTGATCTTTCTTCTGACCCGTATATGTTCACCTCTGACAGTTTCAATAGCACAGCCAGGAGGCTTGCATCCCTGATCGTAACTTGATACTGTAATTCAGTATATACTATTCAGGTGTTCGTGATGAGGGATTCTTAAGCCGAACTTACCAAAAATTCAGCCGATTGAAGTACATGTTTTCTCTCAATTGTAACCCTGGTCTCAAACAACACCATTATGTCCATCTAAGGAAAATAAACCAGGTAGCTCACAACAGTTAACTCAGATCTACAGCAGGTACTGCTACTACACAAAATGCTTTGCTCATCATTTAAGACAGTGCTGTTATTTGCCAATGAAAGAACGATTTTACACGTTCCTCGCAATTGTGTGGAGGTGGGGAATCAGACACGTGAGCATTCCACATCTGCAGGAATTTATTCAATCCCGTTACCTTCCTCAGCATGCTGGGTTTACAGAACAAACTTCCTGTACGGTGGCATCAATTGCGTACAGTTTCGTTTGTTCCTCTTATACAGTCTATATGCTTTGCGGATACTGATTTGATTTTCTGACTCGCATTGTCCTCTTCACGTTGCATCAGCTCGCCGCAATGCTCCTTGACCAACTGCTTTTCGCTATCAGAACGAATGCAAGGCATTTCGTCGTTGATTTGTTTCTCAGGTGCAGGAGAGGTCAACAAAGCCTTTCGTCTAGCAGCGTCGAAGCGATGCATGATCCATGACACGAAGCATGTTGAGCAGACGCAAACACACAGCACTGCAACTCATGGTGAATATTTTTTCACCACACATAGGATTCTGCAAATTCAATAAATACGGTTGGAGTGAGCCGACCCGTACGTGAAAACGTTATTACGAGCATAAACACGTATGTCAGCGCCTCTGCGTTCCGAATTCCCAGATGTGCTGCAGCGTGTACCACATGATCGATGAATGTACACGCATCCAACCAGCAACCTTGTCCAGTATCTGCCTTAATGGCCGACTGAAATGCAGCTGCTGTCCTTCCGCGACAGCGTTGTTCAGTTTCGGCCAGCACAGATCCAGTGTAAGGGTCGTATTCTGAAAGCCACGCTGGAGAATTGACTCCAGGCATATCACATATTTCATCACTAACGGGAGTGCCTGAATGTGACAACTTATATGCTATATTTTGGGAAGGATATTTCGCTGGAGAAAACCGATGGCTCACCTAGACCAGAACAAAGCTGCGACAGCATTCCAATCTGAAGTGCTTCAGGAATAGAACAACTTGAAATAAAGAACGCTGTTGCAGCTCGTTGGAAAGTAAGAGCACAGCAACCTGTTTGCTGGAGTGCTCGACAAATTGCCATCATTTTGTAGCGCTTTGGCCACACAAAAGAGCCATCCATTCGAACCAAATCGTCCAGTATACCCCTAATTCGCAATACCTGGACCGCAAGATGGGCCAAAATCGCATAAACCAGGGGCTTGCACTAAAACAGTTCAAAGCCGGACTCATGTAGGGCTGCTCCGAGAAGCAAAACCGATATAATGAGGCAGATTACCTCTGTCACTTGCATCAGACAGAGGGAACTTCCCTCGCTCGGACCGCCCTCACCCGGACTTCCCTCTGTGCAAGTTGCGTCGCTCAAGGGCACGAGAACAGGCCCCACATCAGCTGATGTAGACGTAGAACAAATAGTATCGTTTCGAAAAGATGCATACAATTCAGACATCACGGCGTGCATGCATCCCGAGCTACAGGCCTTTAAGATCATATCTTCAGTTGCCTGAAACGGGGTATTTGTGGATCTCTGAAGAATTTGGATATGTGTTCAAGTAATCTATTGCATAAGTGTTTAAGTAAGTGGTATATACCTTTGTCGGGGAAGATGAGAAGATTCTGATTGCATACGAGGACCCAAGTGTGAACTGCTGACCACAAGCAGCTCCCTCTAGCACATGGCCACGAGATGCATAGCATACTTCAGCACGACCAGAAAAAACATCTGTGACTGATTCCGCGTCCGAAAAACTGTGTCCAGCGTGCAGACAGAGCGTACAAATTATTCCTGCAGTTGCTGCTTTTAAACTTGCAAGCCGCATCGGAAAAATGCAGATATGACAACATAAGACTTATCGATTGTTTCTTTTCTCACAGCTGGGGGACATAAGTAGTGGCCGCGTGAGAGGTAGCTACGTCGAATAGATTGAGCCTGGACAAGCTGAGGGAGAAACAGTGGGCAGCAATGATTTTTTATGGCCCAATATTCATACGATGCTGCCTCAAAAATTAGAATGATATGCATATATAGGTAAGGTAAGTGCGTCTGTCAATTCACTCCCGATTTGTCGGAGTACTCAGCGGTTCCGATGAATTCCGAAGTTTGACAATGCGACCCATTCAGCAAACCTGCTCAAGAACCGTGCATATGAGGCCCAAACTATCGAGAAAAGCTCCGATACTGACTTCTAATATTATTCGCGAGGCAGTTTCTTTTGATTTAGGTAGATAGTCTGACTATCGACGTAACGACCATTGCTATTGCACAGGGCTGCATTGCAACACTTAGATTATTCATAATACGGAGCAAACTTTAACATTTCAAACTGCTCCTTTTTCTCTAAGTTTGTCCTGCTGTGTATAACCCTTCGTATAGTGTAGACGGAGTGCTGCGTAAGTCTGGAGAGACTTGCATAGGCTTCCAGAACGCTCCACGCATGTTCGCCACACACTGTAGACAATTATGATTATTACGTTAGTTAACATTACACGAACCATGCAAATCGAACGAGACTAGTGCCAATCTCTGTTGTGTTGCCTTTGACTGGGAGTCAGGACCAGTGCGGCCGTAAACCACAACCTAGGCCTGGGACATCAGAATGACAGTGGATTAAGCTGAACATCTCTGGTTGGTACAGACTGGATAATAAGTGCAACAGCTGCAACTTGTTCTATTCTGCATGCCGCACTGTCTCGGATCACCAGGTTCTTGCCAAGGCCAGCGAAAAAAGCACAGTAGATGCTGTTGGATAACTTCTAATGGGGCCCTATGTGTCAGTAGGCTTGAGTATACTTGATGATGTAAACAATCTAAAAAATTCACTTCCTACTACTTGACTGGGCACTTGGTTGAATGAGTACAACAATGTCTACATCTGTACCTTTCAGAAGCATTCTAATCTTTTCTGAAGACGAATCCTTGGCGCATCCTGTTTATTTTGCTTTTCGTTGGATGAAGGCCTGACGCTTAACCAAATGGAGATTGACGTATATGCCCCGCCTAATCGAAGCTCTTAAAAACAGTTGTGTGTATAGTACAATTACTCTGGTTTTCAACAGTCAGAGTATGGTGTACGGATGTGTATTTGTGCTGTGTCCCCTTGCATGTGTGCATGTGAACCATTTTTGGTTTAATGCTAGATGATGGCTGCACCAGGTGATCAAAAGTCTGAACATGAAATGAAAACTTTCCAATGCACATCCACAGTTTTTGTGTTCTTTCTGATCGCAGCCATGGTGAATGTTTCTGCTGTGCAGGCTACCTTTCTGACATTGTTGAGAGGCTTGTGTCAGTGAGAAAGCACAGGAGATGATGCTCGTAACCAAGGGGTTTCACAAACAATGTCTTGAGCACATTGAGTGTGTAGATATTTTTCATTGTCAAACACATGATTTGGGTCTGCATTGGATAACTGTACTGTAATCCTGAATAACTTTCATTCAACTTTTCAAAGGTTAGCCTGTACTCCTCACACATGTTCATTGGATGCATCCTGGCTCAAGCTCACAGAATTCTTCAGCACCCAAGCAGAGAATGTGTTTTGTGAACAAATGGCAGTTGGAATACCTAGTGCTCTAAGATTGGTGGCCAGTACTGTAACTTGAATGGATGGTGTGAAGTGTGAGCAAGCAGTGGATGCGATGGAATTGGCAATATCTCCTCATGATTTTGAAAGCGGTGGGTTTAGAAACCACAGAGGTACTGGAATTGTGAGCATGTTGGAGGGTTCCTTGTGGTGATCTCTTAAAAGATTCAAAAAACTCGTTGAGAAGTTGCTTGCTTTGATTCTTTGGGAGGGATAGTGGAGTTAACTTTTCTACCAGATATTTTCGAGTTAAAACTGAGAGTGTCTGAGAAAGGACGTCCATAAAATGTACACATATGATATTGTTGTTTTGTTTTTGTCGTGATGAGAAGGGGGGTGCCCTGTTATAGTACAGTGGGCTTGCAGGTAGAGCAATATCAACTAATAGGCCCATTGCCGGATTAAGCGATCACATGCAAGTAGACAAGCTCAAAACACCACGAACCCAAGTAGGTTACACCTGGTATTTTGATCTTCTTGAGACAAGGAAGTAGATGGCTGTACCAACTGGATATTGCAGCAAGACAAGGAGTTGCAAACAGACCAAAATTGATTAACTGATCTTTCTTATGGAGATAACAGCTCCAAGAGGTTCGTTGTTGCATGCGAGACGGTAAACTTGTTCATAAACTCGTTCGTACGTCTGGGGCCGCAGTACAGGCCGTTCCCTGCGTTCATGGAAGTAGGTGATTACTGCGTTTAAAGTGTTAAAATAAACCTTATTGAGTATCGCTGAACGAATAGGTATCTGATACTGATGTCAGGTGTTCGGAATCGGGATTGAGTCATTTTCACTGAAATCTGCCTCTCTAGAAGCATCCAGCATAGAATAGAGCTCTTTTGTTTCCGGGAATGGATTTAGAAATTGTACTGTTTAGCCGGCAAAGCCCCCCCTCGTTCCGATGTTCGTAGAGGTTTAAAGGGGTTCCGAAAGCCAATACTGTTACAGGTATCTTGTAGACTTGTCTTGAGCGAAGGTCGTTCAGCCAGTCTCTTATTATCGATTTTATTACAATCTGGATACCTGCACTTGTATGTAGACTCGGCGGTGCCGTAATTGGACTACCTCTACGCACCGGGATATACACTGCCAGCTTAATATTGCGCTCGCCCATTGTGCAATTGCGAAACTTCAAGAGTTGTTACATCAATCATCAAAAGTGTCTAGATCACACCACTCGTAATGCCCGTTAACAACACGTCTATCTGGGGGCTTTGAGCAGTTACAGAACAAGTCTGTTAGGGAGCAAAAAGCGCCAAATCCGTACTGGATTTAGCTGATTATCGACCGTAATCGTGTCGTACATATAGTGTCATGAAATGACTTATCATTCAACAAAGTCCATACTGCCCAAAGCCTTCCCAGCCTCTTGCACCGCAGAAAGTCAGAGAGGTTGGACCTGTGACAGAAGCAGCTCGAGAGAGTCAAATGAAGAGCCTCGACAGAGAGATTGCGCTGTGTAAAATCTCAACTAGCAAGTAAGAAGATATTGAAGGCTCTCAAGGATTTGAAGTCTGTGATTGCCAATATGATCTCTTTGAATTTCAATTGAATGTAAACCCGAAATAGTTGGTCAGATCTTCTCATTCGTCTCATGAATATTGTCAGTCATGAGTTTGGTTGTTGGTAATTTGTTTATCTCTGTAACACATACAACATCTTCAGCTCAGTTGAGTACTCAACAGCAAACACATCTGGTGGCTCACCCCCGCCCATGCTTTTCTTCGTGTGGCAGGGCATATGCTTCCCCCAATCCTTACTCCCACTTAAATACGATTCCTGCCATTGCATCAGGAACATTCTCTCAGCTTAACTCTGAATGCCCAATGCGATCACATTTGGAAAACTGGTTTTGGTTCAGATGTCTGAAATAAATTGCCCCATCAGTCGTTGTATACGGTGCTCCCACAATGTCAATGAATCACCTCATGCACACTCCTACACCAATATAGAAAAACGCTGGCACAGTGCTCAGCATCTCCTATTCTCCTGTACTCATTGGCCCCCCACGTGCCCAACACTAAACTTTGGCTGTACTTACCTGATGCTCTTCCTCAGCATCCCCCTGCCGTAATCGCTTCTTTGTAAACCTGCTAGGGTACAGGAGGTTTGCATTCCTTGGCTTCTGGATCCCAGTGCCTGCTTGCCTGGACACTCCTCTGAACACATCCAAGTCTACAGGCCATCAATCTTCTCAATCACACAAACTTGTCCAGATCAACATATTTTGGCATGTAGAGGGTATAACGCCTTCCTCAAATGTGCATTTGGCATCAAGATGTCGTGTATCGATAAGAGTGTTCAAGATATAAAATATTTGTTTAGCCTAGTCAGCTTTTCACACGCGCGTCCTTTATTCTTACCTGAAAACACGCGTTGTTGTATAGATCCTCTGTCCCCGACAGTGCAATGAACTGCGCCGCGAACGCAACGGGGATCAATCGAGGACAAGCGTGTGAGCCTTTCTCGACGAGGCGTGAAGTCGAGCTTGAGTTTTGAATTGATATCGACAGCTTACCGTATCCGGTTAACCATCGTGCAAACTCGGGGGAATGAATGTAGGTTGTGTCACATTAATTGTCGTACAGGTGGAAAAAAAAGGTTATTTATGTTTTGCTTTTTCGTGTTCGGTTGCAGACGACGCTGGTGCCGTGCTTGTCGTTTGCTCAGAGATTGCATTTTCATTGATTAGAATTGAGTACCTATTTGTTGAAGGTGCTTATCTGTCGTGTATAGAGTGTTATATCAAGTATTCATTGCCGATAAGCCACCAGTTGTTAGAAAGGCAGTTTTTCGACGCGAGTTACAAGTTTTTGCCGAGAGATTTGCATGACGCCGGTGCTTCTACCGGTGTAGTGATGCAATGTCGGTACTAAACCTCACCCATTGGTGTCATAAAAACAGCCTATGCACCAAGGCTAAAGTGAGTACTTGAAATCGAATTATGATATAAGAATTTGTACACGTAGCCTCAGCGACGGTATACTCAGGTCTAGTGAGGGGTGTGTTAGATTCAAACAACGAGCGTTGCAGATGAAGCCACAGGTTGAATGATGGAAAAGCGCCAAACCCTTTCGGGTTCAATTGATTATTGATCTTCAGTCGTCGCATATATAGTGGCTCGTGGTTGTTTCACCTTACAACATCACTACTGAGTGGATCCAAGGTAGCTGCACAAGCATCTGGCATAGTGGCTTGCGCTGATCCACCAGTACAAGCAACAATAACATGCACGGCTCAACATGATTCATAGCGCAAGTAGAAACGGAGGAATGTTGTACAAGAAAGTCTTGTTGAGACTTATGTGCCTTCGGGGAGCAGGACGAGAAGTACACGCCACATGTCGAACGCGAGGTTAGGCCGTGGTCAGCCGGCCGAATTTGAAACATAATTCGTCGACGAATCTCACGACGAAAACGAATTTTTGGTCAGCCTCAGATAAG
>JAULKQ010071439.1:0-18222 GCA_032356285.1 Smithsoniella earleae | reverse complement strand
GGGGTACGAGACGATGTTAGCAGCGCATGCATGGGAAGCGGTTGCGGACACTTGCACAAAAACGGCTAACCGGATACCTAACATCGAGTACAATGCATGTCCGTCAAGAGTAATACTTCTGTGAATTATGAAACTGAAAGATGTTGGGTGTGTGCATACCTGAAGACACTGAAGTGACTGTGTGGATGTGAAATGCGACCGTCGCCTCTTTGACGGTGGCTCTTCGCTCTTTGAACTGATCGAGGTACGTGAACCAAGTTTTACAACAGTTTGAACGAGACCACGCAACCAGCCCACTATTTCCTGTACTTGAGCTTCGCAGCCCACGTATTCAGCCATCTGCACGTGTGAAATCTTTTGAAAGGTGTGGACGATAACAAATTTCGGGTAAGCGTAAGCGGGTTTAATCTGGGCCAGTGTGTTGCCTCCTGACCGGTAGTTTGCCAGTCTGTCCAAGTACGTGGGTGCTGGTGTCCGTATCAAACGTCCTTCCTCATTAATGAATGCAGCACGTGTGTCAAAAACAAATTTCGTGCCTCCAGGATATTCTATTGTGTGGACCGTCCTCTATTTTCAATTCGAGTTTTCTTACTTCAATCTCTATTGCCAGTTTAAAATTCTTGTTGACAATGAAAATACGGGATACTTCATTAGTCCAAAGAGGAGACAAATGTGTGACAATAACAAAATTTTTCGACAAGGGGGGAAGTATTTGTGGACAGAAGCTGTGGATGTTTGCGTACCTGTAGCGTGTCTGAAACTAGACTTGGATCACTATTCATACCGCCAAACCACTGTTCTAGCACTACCTGATTTTCAATCAACAAAAGGACACTAACGAGGCCCCATATTGAGCAGGGAGGGTCAAAAGGGACAGTATGTACTGATGCCTGTGTCTGCCGCTGTGAGTGTAGACCGGGTAGCTTTTGAAGTAGCCCCTCTTCGATAGATATCTCAAATTCATGACCTCCGGAGGAAATTTTCATACCGCATGAAAACGATGCTGTTTGAAGCGATTCCAGTTGCTTCATGCACTGGACCTGGCTGTCGGACCAGCTATTCAACGATGAAGTTGCCAAAACCATTATACGGGCACGTTGGCCTGCGAATTCCACTTTTCCTTGACCATCTTTCTTGGCCGACGAGTTGGTAGCTGTGACTTTCATCGGTTCAAGACGAATAGATCAGCCACATGAAGAAAACCCGTCGGCACTTACAACCACGGGAGTTGCGGTCGTCAAGAAGCGTCACAATGACATCTTCAAAAGTGTAGAGCTAATAGAACACGAACTAGACAGTGTATCGGTGCGATGGACTGCCCTGGCGTAAGTTCGTTTCCTTGATGTCTCGACATCGAGCATGATATTAATGCATGATGCAAGTCTTCAGCAGGTGAGATGAACCGCTACGAAGAACCGCGACCATTTTATCTGGAGACATAATACTTTGGGAGAAGTGCTTCTTTTACTTTCTAGGATAAAACTTCGGTACTTTCCGGAAGGATGTATAACTTTCTGAATGATCGGAACACGTTGTGGATTCTCGTATTATGTGTCCAACGAACTCTTGCGCAACATAGAATCTTCGATCCCTAAATTTTTCCTGGAACATGCTCAGGCCTTGCACTGATACGATGCAGATACGACTATCCGCTTTCGCTGTCATGACATGTCCGGTGCACGAATTATCTTGTCTGTGTGAGTCAACGGGCAAATCTACCTTGTGGGTTTAGTTTCGAAAGTTGTAGTCGAGATTGAATTTCAAGACGTAGTGGGAAATTTTCGATCCGGAGAATATCTTCGGCAGATAGCATTAATTATTGAAAGCGAACTTCATCATCGCGACTGAGACTACTGTATTCTGAGACGCTTGCTTCCTCCGACACGTTTGTCCCACCCAAACACAAAGTTATGAAAAGCAAACGTTAAACAAATGACATAGTAGCCTTTAATGATTGAGTCGTCATTTTGAAAAAGCTTTAAGAAAGCCGAAAAATGCTAATAGAAACCGCACGGTCTCAGCCGGTGCCAAAAAGGTTATGTGAGCGACAGTTCGAGATGGATCAATTGGAGCTTGGAAGCTCCAAAACTTTACTACAGGAGTGCATGGCGAAGATATAGAACCGGCCTGCTTGCTACTGGCTCGCTTCCACTGTTATCTCAAAGCAGAGCTTACAACTCCAGTAGCCCTAGAGGCAGTGTGAAGTATAATCGCGGTTGACATGCGTAATCTTGCGCGTACTATCGAAGAGATATCGTCACCTCTCTCTCTCTCTCTCTTGACGCGACATAACACTACAATCGTGGCAGATTGAACTTCATGTATAAATATATCAGGCCTTGAAGTGGGTATGTTTGGGGATTGGGCTTAGCACGGTGTATTGTTCAAACAACCCTTGTCAAGAAACTCGTCAAAAAACACGCGTCACCAGCCAAAAAGTTCGAAATTTGTGGATAGGAAGGTTAGAAAACTCAATTCATGATGGTTGGGAGCGTAAGTTGCAGTTGAATTGCGGTGCTTTCAGTCACCGTGTGGTCACCAGGGCGTCGCCCACTTGCACTTGAACAAAGCTGTATAATATTCATGTCTCTCTCTCTAACATACCGTGCCCCTTTTTACCTTGGGAAACATCTGTTTTTAATTCCTTGACGCCGTGAAAGCCGAAAGTTATGTGGCTGAGGTGTCTTTGGGGGGATCTGAATGAGTTTGCGCTGCTTTCCTGAGGAAAATACGGTACCAGGATGAGCCACGGTTAACAAGAGAGCTTCGATGTGTACTGGGACAAAGCTGTTTTTTACCGTAGCAGATGCACGGGGAAATGTGTGCCTTTGGCACAGGTCTTTGACTTTGCAGGTTGTTACATATTGGCACGTTAGATCATGGAAACCATAATGATACCTCAGTATGCATATGATCTCGAGAACTGTACTTGTAGTTGCAAGAGTGCTTAGCTGCAGATCATTGTGATAAGAGTACGAGAAATGCATCCTTGGCTGTAACACGTTATTCTGAAGCGCGCGTCGATAACGTGCATTCAGTAGCCCAGGTGAGCTTTGACACTGATTTGATGTCATATTAAATCACGCGCAGAATTGCAACGCGCGGGAATAGTCAGAGAAACTCCTCTGGCTGTTTCTAGTATCCTTGCATGGAAGCAAGCACCAGTTAGCATTTGCCCCTTGAAGGTTTCTTTTAAATTCCTCAATCACACAGAAACTGGAATGTAGCTCACATCATGAACGGCGGGGAATACTCGCGTACAGGCTCTGTACAACTTGGAGATTGCGTCGGCAAGATGCACACGGTGGGTGATACGGAGGGCGCTGAAGCCAAATCAGGTCAATTAGAAAATACAGCATCATCAGTAGAAGATCTCAGCCCCAGCGATTTGCTCGCAAGGATCAAAATGGACGATTCAGGACGTCTAGAGCGTAGTCAGTCAGGATGTGCTGAGGTATTACCTTAGAGAAAGCAAATTTCCGATTGATAAGCCTATTTATTGCATCTTTTTTCAATACTGGCCTCCTGAATCTCGTCCGATGTGTATTGGGACGGACATTCCATGAGTCACTCACTCGCACTTGGGGTTGCCTTGACACTGTACTCACTGGCCGTACTCAGGTGCAGGTACTCTTTGTGAAAGATAATGTTTGGGTTTGGCCCTGTCGCAGCTCGCGAATAATGGGGCGCCTTACGTTAGCACTCATGCGAGATGTCCTGTACATTTCCTGGCTCCCGTACAAGTCAACACCTGCACCAGCGGTAAGTCCAACATGATTCTTGCATAACAATTGTTCAACTTTGCTCATCGTATCACCGGAGACTACTTGCAGCTGTTCTCTTCCTCCAAGTCTGCCACGCTGCATAGACAAGGAACCACTGGATAGAGAAAACTCTGGACTTGAATTGCGGAAATGCATTCCATGCTAATGAACGAAAAGTTTTACAACATCATAATCGTTTGGTTCAAGAACAGCGGCGTAGAGTATAGAATTGCCACTAAGGCGCGTTCAAATACAGGTGAACGGGTGCACTGGCTCCCCTTCGCACTCGCCACCCTCCCAGGACTACTCAGACTATGCAATCCATCCCATTCCTATCACAGATATAGAAGCTCTTCGTAAGCATACTCCGCCTATCGGAACTCACCACGTCGCAATCGTCATGCGTGACGGATCTGTTCACCCTCCTCTTCATTTCATCAGCGGTGGCATAAAAGCCATGATGTGTGTACTAAATCAGCATGTAAGTTTATTGAAGAGCTCGGTGGATACGAATACTTATATAATAGCGTCTGAAGCCCCTCTTAAATCCCTCGAAGCACTCGGTGGAATGAAGCAGCCCGGATCTGTTGCAAACAAATCCAAGCTGTCTGAAGTGGAAAATGTCCAGCCTGGTGTCACCGGAACCAGTAAGAGGTCTTCTCGTGGGTAAGTTCTTCTTCCCCGTCTATGTCTGAGTACCTTGACTAGTTTAGAGGGACCTTAAGAGTTACAACCTCTCAGCAATTCAATTTCTGGGCGCATTTGAGCTGTCATGTTACACCATCATTGTCTTTCAACAAATAATTGCTAAAATTGCAACATTACTCCTTCTACAGTGCTTCAAGGCCACCTTCTAATGGAAAGCCGCCAGTCCTGATGCCATCAGACTATGTTTCCGAGCTCCCCAAAGCAAGGCCGCAACCCACACACCATGCACACCTTCGAGAATGTTCTGGATCAGAGCAGTCTGACCCTCCTGTCTGGCTGGGGCGCTCCATGAACGCATTGAGCTCCATCGAAGCTCTTGCAGACCGAGCTGGCCGAGGGCTGCAGCGGTTTTTGTTTCCAGAACAGGCGGAAATCATGGAGCAAACACAAAAAGAGCTGTCCATGAATTCTGCAATGGCTGATCTGTACTCAAAGGGGCCCTTGGGCCGTGCTCGGAGACTGCGTGCGGCAGGCAACAAGGACCACTGTGTGTGCCCCCACTAGCTGCCAGTCCTGTTCCTAGTTTTGATGGCTTGGAACCATTCAATTTCATAGAAACAAATGTTTTTATTCAGCCCGTTTACAGGCTACTCGTCTGCGACAACAAGCTCAAGTAACAGCTCTGAATCAGGCGGCCGAAATTGGGCTTCACAGTCACCTGACGCTGCTCCTCCAGTTACCCAGACAGCTGTTGGTTCCTTCGAGTTGGTGGACCAAGCTGCCCCTGCCCCCCCGGACAGCAGCCTCACGCTCTCGCCATTGGGAGCAGAAGAGTGGACCTCATTCCTTGACGACCGTGGCCGTGTCATCAACAAACAGGCTCTTTGGATTCGCATCTATCGTGGCGGTGTATCTCCCAACCTGCGCAAGGAGGTACGCTGCTGCTTCTCCCAGTATCAGTCTTATTGGAAGAACTATTACAGAGTAGGGTATCTAGGAAAGCAATGGTCCCAATATCAAGCAAGTACGAACTGTTATGTTCACAATTCGAATGCTGGCCGCTCTGAAGGCTCGCTCAGTATCCTGTGAGCCCTTCTCTTGGTAAGCTTGAAAGTGATGAACTTGCCACTGGTTGGAGTTGAAGTTGTTACGATCCTCATCCATGACTGTTATATCTCTTATGAGGCAAGACTATTCACACTCCTTTCTATAGTGTATGGTGTAGGAAGTAGAAAGTATCGAGGTGTTGAGACTGGACCTACAGAGTGGTTTCAGGGGCCTGGCCAATCGGCGAGGCTGTGTCAATGATGGGATATGTGTCGGCTCCAGAAAAATGGAGTGCCAGTGGATATGTAGGGTCAGCATGTGTGTCTGAACACTTTGGGTTCACCTCCCACTAGCAAAACTATTTGGTATTCTAGCGTTATTGATTACCAGCGATTGAAGACGCAACAGTATTCGAATAATAGTGATTAGTACAAGAGGACTGGGAGGAGAGTATATCACCTGAATTTACTCTCAGTAAAATGCACCGGAGTAGAGCGCAGCTTTTACCAGCAATAGAATGTATGTCTGATCTTGTTTTGATCTGTGGCTCTCAATCTTTGGGGCTCTCCCTTGTGAGGGGATTGGCTTTACCTTGTTCGCAAGCAGGGCTTCATTGTCCAACTGTTGTGACCCGTTGCCAAGCCAATAGAATCTCCAAGTGCCCCATATGGATAAACAGATTACCCTGTGATAAGACCTAAGTACTAGAAATTGAGAGCAGATCATAAGTATCTGCATGAGTGGTTACCAGGGGCCTGGCACCAGGCCAAGCCTCGGGCTGAGGAATTCGTGTTCAAGTTAGCACCTATTTTTAGGAGTGCGATGGGGATAGTAGGATCGGACTGCTGATCTTTGGCTGTTTGGGCTTCGCTACGGTGACCACATATTCAGTAGTTATTGTGATTTAACGGGGAGAAACCTCCCATATGCTAACAGCAACCCTTAGCAGCCACTCGTGAGTTGTGGGCGTTGTGCAGGTGTGGAAGTTTATGCTGGGCGTTTACAGTATTGATAGCTCGGCAATGGAACGTGTTGAGCGGATGAACACGCTGCGGGAGCGGTATCGAACCATTCGCTGGCAGTGGCAGTCCATCACTGATGACCAAGCTGCGCTGTGGGCGAAGTGGCGTGAGCGGCGAACTCAGGTAATGCCCGGCGCCGTTGTTGAGCGCCTGGCGCTGCTGGTTACAACAGTTTTGTGCAGATTAGTTCCCATGCTCACAGCTTGTTGTGTGCTTATGCAAACTGTTTGCGTGTTGTGAGGTTAGATCACAAGTTGAGACAAAATTCGTACAATGGTGTGCATCTTTTGATGTGCTGGATGGGTGGCTGTGCAGATTGAGAAGGATGTGATCCGCACAGACCGCGACCACCCTCTCTTCAGTGCCTCTGATGCTCCAGCCTTAGGAGTCATGCACCGGGTCCTGTTATCATATGTCATGTACAACCAAGACCTTGGGTACTCTCAGGTGTGTCCCACCACCTACGGTGTGCAAATCGTCCAGGAAGACAACCGGCTAGCAGTACAACAGGCTGGGGAGTGTGTCTGCAGGGCATGTCCGATCTGTTGTCAGTTGTTCTCCTGGTCACCACGGATGAGACAGAGGCGTTCTGGATTTTTGAGAGGTTGATGCATCGCTTCGGTGGCAATTTTGACTGTGACCAGCACTGCTGCCAAGCGCAGCTCAAGGGGCTGTCACGGCTGGTGAAGCTTCTAGATCCTCCCCTGCACGGCTGTATTGTGGCTGCAGGTGCTGGAGATTTTTTGTTCGCTTTCCGCTGGGTCATGGTGCTTCTCAAACGAGAGTTTTTGCTGTCTGAGGTGCGATGCTTTTCAGCTGTAGCACCGTGGAGCACTTGACGAGAACAATGTGAGATCACAGCGGTGTCGATTTCCATTGTCATTATTTCATAAGAAATTGAAGGGCGACACCACCATCTCATCCAGACAGGCCAGAATTGGCTTTCAAAGTGATGTTACTGTCAACACTGGAATAAGTATGATGCTCTAGTAGTACTAAGCTGGAATTGGTCTGGGTTTATTGGACTTGATAGAATGGTTCGCTTCTGGCAGGGGAGAGGTCAAAGTAGCGACATACTTGAGTAGTCGTGAAACTCTAGACAGTAGGCTCACCAGTCACCTTTCATTCTCACTGAGATTCTCTATCAGAGAGTCGGGATGAATCAGGTCAAGTCCAATTTGTAGCTTGAGGGAGTTTTGGGAGAAGTCAAGTTTGCCCATACACGTCAATACGGTGTACTCTTCAGGCCAGGAAACTTCAGGATTTTTTCATTGGACGAGTTCAGACCAGCCTAAACTGTGCTGTATTGGCGCCACGTAGTCAATTTGGGGAGCTCACTCAGTCCCAACTCCAGCTGCGGTACAGAGTGAGTTTTTTTGGTACCACTGGTTCAAAGCTGAATACCAATCACCATGAAACTTGTGTCTAATTGGCCAACAGCGCCTACAGAGGAGCTGTGGGTACCCTAGTGACCCATTTTATCATATGAAATCCAGAATTCATGGCAGTGATTGGCCTTTTGAGACGCTACTAGAGTTACCACACGTGCAAGCAGCGCGTTTTGGTTCAGCGAGGCCCAGAAGCAATAGCAAAAGGGTCTAGGAAACAGGATCCCTTCGCAGCTGGATTTGCACAGCTACGGCTTAGCGTTGGGCGTGATAGCATGGCGTTGGAGAGCTCACAATCTGTTCGTTGAGTACAGTTTCTACAATACCAATTGCGGCGGCAGATTACAAACATATTGCGTGCTTGCTCCATCGACCATGTGGTTACGTGCTAACTTTGACTATTCTATATTAGACAGGTGAGATTGGAGCGGTCTAAACTTGTCATCAGACTCCTGGCAGCTGAGGTGGTGAGGCCTATGGCTGTACCTGAGCATTCATCCTCTGGTCTCCACTATTGTGGGGTACTAACGTTGCCAGAGTTACTATTGTGTTCCCGAGTCTGTCAGGATTTGGTGGTGTTAACACCAGGTCAGTTTCCATGGTGCCTCTCGTAGCAGTTCTAGCTTCTTGTGCAGTGAATCATAACACAACAAATGGCCACAAGTTGCTTTAGATGGATCACAGGTGCAGTACAGCCTGCACTGGTGAATCAGGGGCCAGTGGTACAGATGACAGCATACCTCATTACCCAGTGATTCGAATTAACCAGTGTAGATTGAGTATCCCATATGGTCAAGGGAATTACCCTCGTGATAAGAATTAAGTTCTTGATACCAAGGGCCTGGCGATAGGCTAGGCTTTGGGCTGCGAAATTCAGGTTCTACATTGGCTGCTATTTGTAGGAGTGCCACAGGGATGAATACTCCTGAGACATTCGAATTCGTTGTCTCCCTTTCTGATGCTATAGTACTGCAGTATGTGTACCTGTGTGACAGAGACATGTTCGTCGTACAGCTCAACTGTTGATCATGAGAACATAATAGGGGGTGCTATACAGATAGAGACAGACTGCTTGTATATCTGCTAATGTCTGGAGGTTGATTGGTAACCATTACAGTTGTATCTGGTATAGAAGGGATTATATGCGACAGCGGGCTCAAAGATCTGACACTGTGTTTTTGTGAGTGGGCGGCTTGGTGCAGGTACCAGCCCTGTGGGAGGCACTGTGGAGTAATCCGTACTCTCCCCACATGCACCTGTACGTTGCAGTTGCTCTGCTGCAGTACAAGCGGCATGCCATCTTGTCTGTCGGGGCAGAACTGCACACGGGGCACATGCACAACATTTGTGGCAATTTGCGGGGCTCAGTGTTCCTGTACGATGCTCTCCGAGATGCTGAAGCGCTTGTCATGTATGCTGGTGGTGCTGGGACGGCATGCTTGACTCACGTCCCGATGCCCAGGCTGTCGGATCCGGAGGCCACCCTGCCGAGCACATGCCACGAGAGCGGCAACATTAACAAGAGCCATGCACTGTCTGAACTTGTGGGAGCCGAGTCCGAGAAGGAGGACTCCCAAGAGTGTCTTGACGCCCCGGCTACAGAGGCAGCTAGGTAGATGGGTTGGTTGGTAGTTTGCAAGTACTTCAGTTTACGCATTTCGGACAGAATTCGCAGCATTTTTTCACTAGCTTGCAACCTGTGACACTGCTTTGTGCAGTTGAGTAGCCCCTGAGGTGTCGAAGCGTGGTTGCACACGACATTGTGCTTGTTAGGTAGCAGGTCCTGGTACAGCGTTCTGATTGTAGGTTTGATCATCTTTCAACAGGATGGCTGAATAGTGTTGCGCTTCAAGGTACTGTGAATTGGTTTGTGTGTAGCGTCTTACAGGGTCAGTGTTCCCCACTTTCCTGCTTGTTGAACTCTACGCCAATGTTCACGTGTTAAGAGGCCTGGTGCCGCATGTTATGTGCGCTAGCATAATGTAGTGGCCAGGTTTGACTCCTGTGATATTGGTGAGCCCAAGCCATATTCACGCTCGCATGTATATACTGCTGTCGAAAAGATTTATTTCATCTGAGAGTTTAACTTTGTAGGCAGGTAGGTGATTTGCTGTGTAAACGAAGCATCTGAAGGAACTTGTGGATTGCTTAGACGTACGGCTACTCTGTGGTGTGAGTTATAGCCAATGTGCTCCATGCTGGAAATTCATAGCATGTAGGCATGTTTATTGCGCCATTTAGATCCGTTGTTGAGTATTCCCACGCAAATGGTGTGTGCACTGCATGTCACGCGTGGTTGACCAAACGACATCTAAATAAAAGGTGGTTCATGGATGTTCGAAGAAAGGTGTTGACCGTCGTGATTTTCACGCTCAAGTGATACAACCATACTCTCATGGGCGTTCTAGCTGTCAGCTTCGTATCTTTCGGGTTGTACACCCAGGAATGTCGACTCCCATCTTGCTTCTTGACATTGCTCCAGTTTACTGGGGAGAGCTGTCACGAATGTCGAGTGCTGCTACGGTCTCGAGCTCGCCCTCGATATGCTGCACTCTATTTTATCCTGAGCATCCGTACCAAACATCTGTGCGGAATCCGTGGAATACGAATGACCATGCTAATCAGAAGTTTTGTCTCGAATACTTTGAGATACTCGATGCATCTGCATGACGAATTTGATTACTGTTCATTCAGCCCAAGTAATCATGGAATGTACCTCACACTGTTACGCCTGTGTTCGCCTTGTGTACCGCAGGAACTTTATCCCCTCACTGGAAACTGGGCTGCAATCACATTTGGTTCAGATGCACAACCAACCCTCCATGATGGAGAGCACTTCAGATGCCAGATAGCACAGCCACACCACGCCAAGATGAAGCTATCTAACACCTTGAAACTACATGATACCACACAACTTATCTCTCATTGTGACAGCTCAGTTTGAATCAGTTCTAAATCATGTTGGACAATTCAACACATCTTGTGTTAACCTGAAGGATTGCAGTAAGGGCGAGTGTGTCAACAGACTGCGTCAACATGGACCATACAGTGTAATATAAATCTTTACAAGGCACCCACTCACACAGTTTGACTTCCACATGCTGCAACAGGCTGCTTGCATTGTGCCTAAGCTTTAGAACTCATAATGGTGACATCTGACCACCAGTTTAACTTTGCGCGCATGCCAAGCGAGCTCCCGTCTAGTAACTTGTAAGTAACAACAGAAGTACATCACTTCCGCAATTGACGCTTGCCGCATCAAGCTTGTTCCCAGCTTGAAAAGAGCATACATCGGCTCTGGAGCGTACATCCATAAGTTCCTGTGGGGACTGCATCCTGCCGTCATCCCCGGTTCTCCCGCAGTTCTCCCACAGGGAACGGTGCCAACGGCATAGGGGGGCTGATCCCTCCCCCTAGAAAATAACTAGTATCCCGTACCAATACCCAAGTGTATATGGTTCTTTTCTATTATGTGGTAGAAGATGGGTCTCATACAGTGTTTCAAGGCCGTGCAATCCAAACTTCTTCACAGGGGTCTCAAGCATCGTGTATCCAATTTAAAAGATCAAATTACACTAACATCAAACAAGCCATATCCAACATGGCAAATAATTGGCATCACCTTCAGACGTAAGTGGACTTTCCTGTTATTGTTATAATTACACAGCACGTGAAAGCACGTGAGAGCACATCACAATGACAGGTCCGTTGCTTTGCTGTTGATGTAGGATATACCCTCTGCGGCACCCTCACTGGTGAATCCCAGCATCCTCAAGTTTGTCAATCCAGCGCTTTCAGCTTTACGGAATACGGCCCATTGCAACCAGGGAGATGCGGCTGTGTCTGGTTTCTGCCTGTGCAATGTCCACTTCGCATGTCGGTGTCAGCATGGCCCCCAACACCTGTTTCACTCCACTCGGACTGGAAATTTTGTCCAGTATACTGCTGAGGTAACACAGGTCACTTTCAGAGACACAGCAGCAACCACCCTCTCCTCACAACCAGGGGTACAGCAAGGGCATCCTCCAGCCCCCTTCACTTTGCCCCCACCTGCATGCACTGGAGACTGTTAGCAGCTACCACTAAGCCAGATTGACTCACAATGGTACTAACCAAGCTCAGTTCAAAGGTCACACAACTACGTGCTGCGGTGTTTGTACTTCTTGAGTTACTTCTTGAGTTACTTCGACTTTGCTCTTAATCAGCTGTAGATCTTGTCTTCGTGTCTTTGCTTTATACTGTTTCATCCAAACCTTCTTCTCCGCTTCATCGTACAACTATTCTCCATCCAGCAGAGCGGTGCTTCAAACACACAGACAATATGACGAGCAATTAGTCCAGAGTTGCGCACGAAATTTGATTGCATGAACCGCGATTTTGTTTCCATGTGGGGCAGTGCTTCACGCCTCAGTGCCATGCAGCTGCGCATTTCGTCGCCTTATTACAGCGGGTCTTCACACAGTCTCAATAATTGCTGCAGAGTGAAGTATCGGTGGCTCAGCATTCGTCCATGCACGCACAGCAGATGTTGCTGCTGCCACCACACAGCTGATAGATCAGCTAATGAGCTTACCAGTCACTGTTATGAATCAAAAAGCGCCAAATCCGTACTGGATCTAATTGACTGCTGACCTCTATCATGTTGTAATCACATACAGTGGTCCGCCGTGTCATGATTTATCATTCAGCAGTCACCTTGCGTGCAGTAACCAGTATGAGCACGTATCAGATACCCTGCAGGTCCGTAGTATGCGCTTAGCAGTGCAGTCTTGCTAATCACTGACAGGCCCAGCACGGGATTTTCCCAGACTCACTGAGTCATTCGGAGCAGCTTGTGTTGTAGCAGCAACCCCCGCCAGCAGAGCATGCGCAGTGGCCGACGGAGGGGCTCTCAGGTGACAGATGCTCAACCTCACTGCCTGTCATGGCTTCAAGAAAGGTTTCGGGCCTGGCAGCACACCCAAAAACATCTAGCTCAGGTACTGAGCATTTGGCACCTAGCAGCCACAGCTTGAATGGACATGCTGCTAATGAAAAGGGGCTGGGTGATAGACATTGTCACCTTCCAGAGTGCCCTCCGGTTTCTGCTGGGGGTCTCTAGCACCTCAAATGAAGTGTGAGCATGCCTGTACCTGCAGCTTCAGGGGTCCTGGCATCCAGCATGCAATTTGTTTCTCCAAACTAAGCAGATGCCGAACCCCGTGCCACAACCTCATCCGAAATCAGGTACAGGACATCTTACTGGACATCTTACTGGTGCATCCAGCTAGTGGAACACAGAGAAGTGCAGCAAGCAAGAAAGCAGATGCACCAGCTGATGGGTTTACCAGAGAACTTGCAGCGCGCGTGTGTGCCAGTGGGAACATGTCACAAGCAGCGTTTGTGAGATTCATGTATAAAATGATTCGCATATCTCTGATTAGGGGTAATAGGTACATGTTTCAGTGGTACTTTGTGTCGCTTGCAAGTAGTATAGGGCGTGGCTTCAAACAAGGAGCGCGTGTCCCCTCTTGTGATTCACGAACAAAAATTTACAGTTCAATCAACTGCTTGTGCGCTGGTATGATGCCAGCAATTGCTTTAATTATGTTTACAATTTGACAGCACGGCGGGGTAAAGACGGGGTAAACAGTGTTTCTTTAAACGTACATGACAAGCGTACACATGATACGGCTTCTGATCCGGTGAAGATGCTATCCTATGAGTTTATACTGCAATGTAAAACACGTCATTGGCAATGTGGGAACTTGTAAGAGTTGAGTGATTGCCAAAAGGGACGTCATCACGAAGGTGGAAACGAAGCGTGAGTTAAGAATTTACGCCCAAACGCTTCGTTTACCCTTGTTCTCGAAACAAAGCATGATTCTGAGGAGGAGATCGGTCTCTAGCGACTGCTGAAGTCACCCCGCGTGTACCCCTTTCCGGGCCCAAAGCATGACAGATCGACCAAATTCATTGTTTGCCCAGCAACCCAGCTGCCAGTCATTTCAAGTGTATTGCTTGGAAAATTATGGACTGGCTGAATGGTACATGCCTTGTAGTTCGACGGACGGCGCCTGTCGTCTCGTTAGTTAACCGTGGGCTCGTGATGTGCTGTGAAGGGGGCGAAATCAGACAGAGCCCATTAGAAGGTTGTACTTCTTCTACATTCCTTTGCGGAAACCTGTTGTTTTTTAAAGATGTCAAATAACCGCACTGGATAATGTACTTCAAGAGTAAGAGCGAAAAGAAAAGAAATTGAAACCGATTCTAGGAGCGAAACAAGGAAAAATCGAAAAGTATTGTACAACACGATCCGGCGAGGTTCCTGAGAATTTCTTAAACACTTTATATGTTTGCGACGAAGGACACGAGGAAGTTAGTGTTTTGCGGGACACCAGCTGGAAGGCAATTAGGGTGTGGGAGGGAGGGAGCATTGAGAATCAGAGAATGAAGTTCAATTGCTCAGAGTAAGGATCGATGGCATAAGAAAAAAAAGAAGAGCAACGTCTCGGATTTAAACATCTCGTTTCCAATTCATGCCCTCGTTTTATCGAGAGCTACAACACTTCTTACATCTTGTGCCTACTCATGCATATCAGCTAGTGTTGTCGCACTGAAAAACTTGTCAAACTACAGGTGCTCAGAGGCGAACTCAAGAGGTAGAATACGTTCGTCATGCCAGCGCTTCAACATGTTAGATTAACACAGAAGTAGGATGACACTCGATCATCTCGCGAGAAGGCAATCCCATGTTGAAGAGATCCGCTGTGACTCAAGCATGGCGGTAGTTCGGCATGTCGCTCCACCAATTACTTCATGCCGATACATCGAGATGTCGCGGGCAGCGTGAATCACTTCCTAAAGTAGGGGTAAATACACAACAAGGATGGCCTTGGAATACCAGAGTACTGGTATTATCGGCACTCTGGCAAGTCTGTGGCGATTCGCGTGAGGGTGCTGTTACTCTGGCTTTCATTGTGCTTCGGTTAGAACGCACACTGTTTGCCCCTGAAACGCAATGGAAAGATGGAATTATATGGAGATGTGACATAGCCCAGGTGTTAGCTGGTAGGGACGTTCTGGGTTTGTGCTCTACAGTTGTCTGGCGATGAGCGGAAACAACCACATCACACCATCACAATCAATGCACAGCGAGAATGCTCAAACTGTACCTCGAGGCTCTGGTGATCAAACAGAGCGAACCGCAACACTTTCGAGTAACCCATCTATGGGTAGGACTTTCAAAAGGGCATCATCAATTGCCGGACAGCGAGCAGTTAAAGCTCAAGCTGAATCTCGCCGAGCTGCCAGCGCTCTCTTGAAGGTTTGTTTCAGCTTCGTATTAATATCTTCAACGGGTATAAAGCCACAATATTGTGCTGTACTCTCTAATCGATGCGATTCAATAGAGAAGGAGTACGCTTGGAACGCGGGGCATGCGCAAGCTTGAGCAGGTTAACATAACCATGAAGCTAGTGGTTTTCTCCCCAAAACGACACCATTTTATCTCCAAAGGTCACGTTCTCAATCCAACTTCAGTGCTTTTGCTTGCAGACTGCAGCTGAGGATTTCGACAGAACGGGAACTTCATCCCGCTACATTCCCTGGAATCAGATAGAGGAGCAAGTACCTGCTCCGAAATATGTTAGTAATGCTGTATCAACAGCAAAATATGACCAGTACTTCATCACGTTTTTACCTCTGTTTCTATTCGAGATGTTTTCTCGGGTGGCATACCTGTATTTCTTAATCCAGGTGCTTATGTCAGCTCTATTCGGACATACTTCCTTCTTTTCCAGCCCTGCTGCTGAATTAGAAACAGAATTTTCTTCTTGGTCCAAGGACGCCATGTCAGCGCTGTTTTTCAGGCAACACTGTCGTGGTGGGAGACAGTGTCCCCGTTCAACGGGTTCGGATCAACGCTTGCGCTGGCTTTTGTGCTGTTTGCTGCAGCTGTCAAAGCGATTGTCGAAGATAAAAAACGGCAGACCGAAGATCACAAAACCAACAACTATATCACAACCGTCGTGGCGAAAGAAGGCGACAAGTGGGCAGAAAAACCTACAAAATGGAGCCAGGTAAGCTCTGACACGTGTCTCACAGTAACCGCACCATAAGAGCTGCTCCTGTATTATGTGACGCAGCTTGTAGGTCAAAGTTGGGGATATTGTCAAGGTCAATGATGGTGACATGTTTCCAGCAGATCTCATGTGCCTGCACTGTGGTCTTCCAGAGCACATTTGCTACGTAAAAACAACAAACTTGGATGGAGAAACTAACTTGAAAGTCAAACGGTGCGACTTCAGCAGTATTTTGAACCACCAGGGTGCCAACACAACTGCTTCGATGGAGCCGTGTTGTCTCTCTTCCACACCTGGTGGCTGCTTTGGGTAGAAACCTGTTCCAGTAATTGTGTTGCAGGGTTATTATCAAATGCAATACATCATTCAGTTAAGAAACGTAATGTGATAAAGAGCAAGCACGACATAGCATCCAAGATACCAGGCTTTGGGTATGGACCAGCTGCCTTTATAAGGGAATGTCATGGGGACAGTGACTAAAGATCTTGGAGTCCTCTGTTGCTTATAATCACTTCTGTGTGAGATGTTATGGTAATAGTTACCAGTTAACCCCAAGATAGCTGTGCACAAGCAGTCCCAGTCTAACTCTGTGGCACTCCCTTGTGAGGGAGCCGGCTCTAACCCGGTCTATGCCTGGGTCTAGTGCATTAAGTTAGCTTAAGCACTAGGCCCCTGGTAATCACTCATGCAGGTGTCTAAATCTGCCCTTGACAGCTCATGATCTTGTAGTACTATGCATTATTTTCCTTACAGCTATGCGCTTAGGCTCATTCAAAGAGGTTACAGACTGTAACAGTAACCACTGTGATTTTGTCACTGTGTTTGCTTCAAAGGACGTAACAGCGTAATAGGAAGGTACATTCAGTACCTCTGAAAATCGGAAGAGAAAATGAGGGTGAAAATTTACGCTGAAATGTGATAGTTTCTCTTGGTGTGGGGAGTGGTTTTCGAGCAGGAGAATTGGCATGAAAGCTGAGGCAGCGTTGGACGCCTGTGTACTCTCTTCGTTGGTCTTGCATTTGCTTTTAAATTAAAAACCTGTACTTGTTTTTCAAGTGTAATGAAGGCAAGGCGCCATTCAGGGTCACAGGTTGCGAGAGGATACAGCCTGGGGAATGGGCTGCCTCGCCAAGCTGCTGTCAGGTTAACTTATGACGCTAGTGAAATATCAGGTTGCAATTTGGATTGGTTGCTGTAGGTTATGGGAATGGCATAGTCTCATCACTCTGTTATTGGTGTAGTGCGCCTCCAGACGTCTCTAAGGCCCATCGTGCTTCTCCAACAACAGGAGAGACGTCATTTTGAGCCAGAAATATCCGTACACTCTCCAGTTTAAGCCTTCAGACATGTTTTTCTAGGTGTGTTTCAGGTGATGAAGTACACACTTGCCGATATTCCAGCTGGACCTATAATACTAGCATCAACAGAGTTGTGCGCATTGCCTGTACCAAAGTGGCTGAGCCTTTAAGGACAGTCATTTTGGATTTGCGAAGAGGATTGTGTACAGCATACATTCAGGGGGGTTAGGGTTTTGTTAGTTTACAGCTGTCAGCTTTGATTTAGGCAACTTCTTGAGGAGGAAGACTACCCAGAATCGATGTCAAGCGCGCTCAGCGTCCTGAATTTGAAGCTGGAAATTGAGGGGGAGTTTCCGAACAGCAATTTGCACAACTTTCGCGGCCGATGCAAGATTCGCCGAAGTGGCCTGGACGTCGGCCGAGTGGCTCCCATCACCATGAACCAGATGCTTCTGCGCGGCTGCACTCTGAAAAACAGCCAGTTCATCTTGGGCATTGTCATCTACACAGGGCCTGAGACTCGCATCCAGATGAACAGCACAGCTGCCCCCCTGAAGATCGGTTCCTTCGACCACTTTTTGAACATGCAGGTATGCGTTCATGTCGGGACCGGTGACCAACCCGACATATCTTTAATACCAAGAGCAACTCAATAGCGTTTGCATGAGTGGTTACCAGGGGCCGTGTATATTTAAGTGTACTTTATTCTCTCGTGAAGAGCCCACTGGTACCTTGTTAAACCAATGGGTAAAACAGGTAAGCTGTGGGTGTGTAGAGCTGAATAACTGAATCTTGTGAATGCCAGGGTACACCAAGCTAGCGGAAGACTTCAGGAGTCTGTGTGTATCTGTGTCCCCGCGGCACTGGGCTCCCTTATGAGTCTGCGTGACTCACAAGGGAGTCGACATACTCCGACCACGGCCAGGCCTAGCCGTCATTATGGCAGCTAGGCCCCCTGGTGACCACTCATGCAGATCACGAAGATCTGCCCT
>JAULKQ010071428.1:0-19322 GCA_032356285.1 Smithsoniella earleae | reverse complement strand
CGGATGTAGCTGCCTTCCTGGAAGCCTGTTGTTGTATCTTGTTTAGGGATGGTTGGTTTGTTTAACTGGCGTCATTTTTTTGCAACAGGAAGAACTCGAACTGCATGTTGACTAGCAACTCCACGAGCTTGTGTACCAGTTCAATATTAATGGTGGCTGCCACTGCATCCATTGAATGATGGATAGAGTGGTAGAGTAAAGGTGTGTTACTAATGTAGACCTCTAGCCTACTAGTACTAGTGGACCCCTACAGAAGTGGATGGGTCCTTTGAGCAGTGGATGGTGCACTTTCAAAGCTGACTTTTTGAGTCCTATGCTAACAGCCCACCTGAGCATGCGCAGCTGCTTGAAGGCCATCACGATCACTGTGCTCGACCCCCGTGACAACTAGTCTTCTCAGCCTAGTAATCCATGGACAGGCATTGCTGATGAACTAGAACTATCCTCGTTGCCTAGCAACTCACCGCACATTCCTTTTCTCTCCAGTCAGGCCTAGGGATTCGCCCGCTTTTAGGATACCTGGGTGGGATACCGCACCGGCACTGTGTCTTCACTTGACAATTTCTCGCACATTAGCAAATGTAGTAAGGACATGAATAATCCTCTCCGGAATTCCAGTACAAACTCTTCCTTGTATGTCCACGGGATGCAGCTACAAGAGTTTGTGGCGCCTCCCGCAGCTCTTATTAATATTGCAGGACACAACAACACACAGAGGTTGTCACTCAGCTTCTGTGTTGCCTAGCAGTATGGAATATTTCAGCAGCAGGTGAGGTTAGATTGAGAGTGCGTCTCGAGCTCGAAATTCTGGTAGCTTCGCTTCGAGAAGGTCAGCAGTGGATCTAGTGAAACTTCGGATACGTTCATGGTATTCGCCAGTCAGCGTATCAAAGCGAGTCAGTCTGATTTGTGCGCGAACTCCGCAGTTTTTGACACGCTTGTGCCTCACCGTTGTGCTTCGCCTTCCAGGAGAAGGCGTTCTTTGAAGAGGATGAGAGTTGTTATCCTTCATTCAAAGCAATTATTTGCAAAGTATCTGTACCGAAAATGTGCGGGGTTCCGGTGCGGTACGGGGTGGAATGGTTGCCAAGTGCCGATGGTGATTCGAAACATCTAAATTAATGACTAGACGAGTTCCGATTGCCCCAGGTACTTCAGGTCTTCAACGCGACAATTCCTAGCCGTGTCTGCCATAAATAAATCCTTCAATAACCTGCTGTACTCTATGTAATAATGACTTACCAGACATAGTACATGGAGCTGTGAACGGGTGTTACGCCGAGGTAGCACACAGTTTTGATGGACATTCTCACCTATCCACCTCAGATAGCCCTCGCCTGCTGCTACGGTTTTAATGTTGATGCAGTAAAGCTGCGGGTAGCTACAGATCTAGAACGCCTAGCTCTACGTTGAACGCTTACACGTGATGTTGATTACAGTCAGCGTCAGCGACTGCAGTCTGAAGAAAGCATGCCACTCATTTACTTTCGATGTGGTTCTTCTATGACATGATGTAGCAGAAATCCACCTGTTGCTTCTAGCAGACATCACTTGGCAATTCACTGTTACTGGCTGATTGAGCCAACAAAGCTACTGACGACCATTCATCTTCAGACTGCTGTTGTAGTATAGAATTTAAGATCGTCGCATTGCTTTGGAATTCCTGTAGAGACAACGAGATTGCGGCCTGATCAAAAGCGCTTACCTGTAAAGTTGTGGGTCACATAGACAGGGCACTGGCAGGCCGTGGTGGAGATGATCAAGAGGAGCAATGCACGAGAGTCTTTCTGTAGACCATATGTGTCATACGCTTCTGATTGACTCCCTGGTGGCCTGAAGCAAGGGTCACTGCGCTAGTGCTACATGCCACTTAACACTCTTTTCGGCTCAGTCTCATCCTTTCACATGCGATGCACGTGGGATGATCTGCTTGGGGGATGGGTTAGTGAGGTGGAATTTAAAATTGCCATGGATTCAACTTATTTGTGCTGTGGTAAGTTTTGTAGCACTTCACTTGATGCCCGAATCCGACACAATCATACTTCGGCATTTTGGTTACCAAATGGCAGCATTGGCAGCAACATATACAGGGTACAGTTGACAAACTAAGCGTACTCTTCCATCCACTGTCATTCTTATTGGAAATGTTATCCTCATCATGCCTACGCCTTGAGGAAAAGTTACGGCAGACAGGACACTTGGTATAAAAGAATGAAACGTTTCCCCAAGAATCCGTGTATGGACACACTGTCGTCCTTCTAACGCTTCAATGAGGTCATCCAAAAAAGATGGAGAAACTCAAGTCCCCCTTTTCCTTTTCGACGATATCAGTGATTCTGTTGCTAGTGGTGTCATATCAATTGATCAGGACCTGCGTGTTTAAAACTAGACTCATGTTTTACAAAGGGATTACGCTCCTGTAGTACGGCAAGTTAATGGAGAAAATCTGCCCAGGAGAGGACAGGGCAGTCTCAAAAGAACCTGTCCGACGAAACATCCCCGACATAGGTCGCTTGCAGTTCTTTTTGTGATGTCTTTTTGCGAGGTCGAAGAGTTTTTGCCGTATCTAACGGACAGATTGGATGAAGAGGCCCTTTTTGGACGGACGTCTTCGGGACTTGGGCATTAGTACGGTACCTTTGTTGCGCGCCCAGCTTGTTACGGTGGAATGTCTGGACACCAAGGAGGGCTCTCAACGCATGATGCACTATACTACGCGTGATGGGGAACACGGTAGTCAAAGTGTTGGAAGGTTCGTTGTTGCAGCATAAAATAGATAGATAGGATGGTATGATTTGATTATTCAAAGGCAGCATCTGCTGAGCGTGTCGAGCTGATCCAATTCAGACTATTCCGCCGTGGAGTGTCGTCCGAGTCAGCTCGTCCACGTCGCAAACCATGTAACTGTCAACGGACGTGCGCACTCACACGGCCACAAAAGGTTGTCGCGGCGTATGTCGCGCCCGTTCCCGGGCATTCAAGCTCATAGTGACATCTTACAGTGTGATCGAGACAGGTCTTGGGGCGATCAGCATGAGTATTTAGGTATGAAAGGGGGTATGTCTTGCTGTGCTCGGCCAACAGCCCCAAGCCCGGGTTTCATGAGCCTACAAGAACACAGGGGGAGGGGGAGCAGCATTATCATGCAATGCGCAGCTGCAAGAGTGTTGCTTGTGATTCTGGTCAGCAACAAGCTTGGAAGCCGAAGTACAGGTAGCATGAAGCCATCCGATACGAAGTCAGAACTGCCCGGCAAGGTTTGAAGCACTTGCAGATTGTGTGCAAACAGCACTACAGACACAGTGCATCTGGGGGTGGGCTACCAAGCAGGGTGTTCATGCCTCAGGAGTCTTTCCAAGACAATTGGTACACTGACACATTACAGTAAAGCTACCCACAAACACTGGAAAATATGGATCACCACAATTGCCTTTCTGGAATTTCTCTTTCATACCTACCCAAACAGCATTATTTCTATGAAACTTCAACAAGCATTACCCAAACTGTTATCTGGACTTGCTCTAACAAATCACTAAACACAGGTTCATACATGCAGCGATGGGATACTAAGTCATGGTCACAGACATAGGCAGGAGTCTGAAGCAGCCTCCAGGTGCTGATAGCCTCCACTAGATTAAGCTGCCCGGGCAGGGAAGTTCTGGACAATGTTTTGTGCAATGGCTGTCCCAAGCTCGCCGCCCGTGGTAGAGTCGAAGTCCCAGTGGACACCCAGGAATACCCGGGACCGCTGGTTTTCTTCAATCACTTGTGGGATGGTGACGCTGCGTGGCCTCAACGGTCGAACCTGCCCGTCTGCTCCCATGTTGACGCCGTTGAACTCATCCGACACGATCTCGAACACCGCATCGTCCCTAATGTTGAGGGCCATCTGCAGCACTGTCATGGCAGACGTTCCAATTGTTGCGTGGCCGGAGGGATAGGCCGGGAACGCCGGGTTGATTCCCGGACGCGCAAGATTGGTCAGTGGCGCTCCCAGCTGCGTCCAGTCCGGCTCTTCCAGGTCCCCGGTCCCGGCCACCGTGTCCTCCGACGCATTTCGGATGCCGATGACAGGCCGCCAGAAGTTGAATCGGTACTTGTCTCTCCACGCCTGGATGTACCTACCGGTGTTGGGATGCACGTGGCAGTCACATGCAGATGAAAAAAGTGGTGTGTCAACAATATGAAACCGCACCGCGATGGTCGAGTCCGCCATGGCGGTGTAGAACATTCCGTACAGCTTAGCAAGGTCCAGTGCTGTGGGCAGTCTGGTGGCGTCCTGTGTGATTACCTGGCGGATGATGAAGTTGGCTATCTGGCTATACAGCCGGGGGGGGACGCCGATCCGAAAGGCCCCGTCGTAGGCGTAGAAGATGCCGACCTCAGTGTCTTCGGCAGACCGGCGGCCCTCGGCCTCGGCGACGTCCTCACCGAGGTCACGTACCTCGATGAAG
This sequence comes from Smithsoniella earleae, assembly GCA_032356285.1. Classification (NCBI taxonomy): domain Eukaryota; kingdom Viridiplantae; phylum Chlorophyta; class Ulvophyceae; genus Smithsoniella; species Smithsoniella earleae. The sequence continues at coordinate 14,868 of JAULKQ010071428.1, read as the reverse complement.
TTCCCGCGGTAGTCTAGGGACAACGGCTCCGGGAGGAAGTCGGGCAGGGCGTCAGTAGCGGCGTGGCCGAAGGGGGTGACGCCCCCCCAGTGGGGCGCGTAGAACGCCTGCGGGTCGCCGTCGTCGTCCACCGCCGTGGGGTCGGGAATGTGCTGGAAGGGCCCTGTGGGGAAGATAGCAGGGTCGAAGGTTACGAATGGCGGGCCGTCCTGAAAGCCATCGGAGCCGCGCTCCGCCTGTAGCACCTTGGCCACCAGCGCCCCCCAGCGCTGGCCGTCGCCGATGGGGTCGCGGTCAGGGAAGATGATGCGCAGGCCTTCCTTGAAGTCCGCGCGCGCCTGAGACAGCATCTCTACGTCTACTGGGTATGCGATTTCTAGCACTTCTAAAGCAGCAATGCCAATGGCTGTGGCTGCGGCGATGGGCTGGTCGTCGTCTGCAAGCGTGATGTCGGTCAGGGTGAGTTTGAGAAGTTTGAAGGTGGTTGGGCCGTGGGGCAGAAGTGAGCTTACCGGAAAAGTTGGGCAGCTGGTCGTCGGTGAAGTTGAGGTAGGTGTCACCCCCCCCGATGACCCCCACCAGCGCGTCGTGCATGGCAATGTGCGCCAGTGCCATCACCCGCGCTGTGAAGCAGGGCCCGGGCTGGGAGGGGTCGATGACGGCAGGGTTCCAGTCACGCTTGGAGTAGTCACGCACGTTGAGGCGCAGTGTAACCTCGTTCCAGAAGAACAGCACTGTTTGGAGAGCCTGCTCCAGCGGCTCCAGGTCAGGGTTGAGGGTAGTGATGAACATGCCCAGACCCGAGTCCACGACGCCAGAGTCGGCGGTGGGGGTGGAAACTGAAAACAGATCCTCGCCGGGGGCCTCGGCCTTTGGGGCGTCCGCGGCGGACTCGCCTGTGGTGGTCTCCTCCAGGGCTGCATGCAGAGAGGGCGTGAGAGGCGGTCCCCAGCAACCACAGTCTGCAGGGGTTAGGGTTATGATTAGGGTTACTCGACAGGGCGCACCAGGGTTCTCGTCGAGCACCGGCAGCACGACTTCGTCCTGCTGCGGGGAATCCGCCACCAGCGGCCCGCCGTCTGGCGCGCCGCGGTCCACGAACTCGCTGAAGTTGGCCGACGCGTAGCGAGCCGCACCGAGGCAGAGAAGCAAGAAGGCCGCGCGCGCTACGGATCTCATGTCGTCGCCTGTACGGATGTCGCGGTTGCCGTGCTGCGTCGTAAGATGCGATTCGTCACTGTGCACAATGCGGGCAAAGCTTACAGACCAATGTTATCTTACAGTGAGCTAACAAGGAAGATATGGTGATGTATGAGATGAAGTATGAGATGCCGCGGTGCTTCGAGCAGCTGGTGACAATGTAGCGCGGAAGGGATGAGCGTATACTGCGTGCAGCATGGCTGGATACATGTACTGCTCGTAAGAAAGTGCTGGACTCACCTGAAATCTAAGGAAGTTGAATTATGCTGCTGGATCCGAGTAGGGCTGAAAGCTGGCTGGACTTCTAGCGTCTCGCCAAGGCTAGTCGGAGCGCTTGGGAAATGTAGCTGTAGGTGTGCGTATTGATATTTCAAGATGCAGTGCTTTGGTGTTGAAATTGAGATTAGTAGCCGATTATATATGTCCAACGCAAGGTTTAAGAAATCGTGTGGGCATCCATGAGTGCTCAGCACGTTGTATGCATGCGCCCGCTTGTCTCCAGGCACTCTCAACGTTGAGAAAATTGCTCTCATTACGCGAGCATGCGTTCTCAGCATGGGACACGAGTTGTGTACGGTCACCAACGCCGTATTGAGCCATGTGGAGCCCATGGCGAAGTCGTATAGAACGTATTCTACGATACGATAGTGTTCCATGCCACGATCGATGCCACGTAGTACGATTTACTTGCTGTGAGCGAAGTTGATTGCTGTGATGTAACAGGCTCATGTCGTTACCGTAGATATAAGACAAAAGCGTCGAGAAAGAAACGGTGTATGCGTTGTGAGCAAGGAAACGGCTCTAAGTGCGGGCGCTGCCAAGGACGCTCTCTAGGAAATCCTCTACTTCGGGTACTTGTGGGCAGCTTGGCGGAGTTCTGGAGTGGAAATGTCATAAATATCTGAATTTCTTTTGGAATCCTTGAATAACACGTCAAGTAATGTTTTAGCATCATTCGTTCGGGAAGGCAGAGGCCGTGGTTGGAATAGAGTGAGTCCAAAAAGCTCAAGTGAGCAAGTGCGAGCGAGTGCACGTGATTCCTGACATGTGGACTAGTTGTTAAGGTTTTTCAATTTATTATTGTCAACATTATTGGCAGAGGAGAAGCCCGGGCCTAGGCAACATGTGATCTTATATTTGCGGGATCGCGTGGTTCATCTTTGGTGCGAAGTTCTGGATGGCTGTTGCGAATGGCCACTAGCGGAAGATGCCTGTTCCGAGAACAAATCTAGCGTGCTATTTACCCTGTTTGGAATTGTTCATGCTCACGATGTTGCAAATGCTGCAGTCTTCAGCGAGCACTCCAGCCGAGGCCACTTGTGTTGCAATTGACGAGAACTTGCAGGAACCTTGCCGAGAAGGTGCACCCGGGCGCAGAGTTAAACGATTAAAAAGTGATGTTGCAGTCATGTAAAGATCATTCGCCGAGAACTCTGTAGCTCAGTGAAATAATGCCACTCCAGCAATCACTTTCTGGCATCCGTACTGCATTAGCACAGTTATAGTACAAGTCAACTTTTAACGTGCCGGTTTCGCACACGGTTAACCCATTGCACTAAAAATTAAGAAATTAAGTTTGACATAGTCTCGTCTTATTTGAACGAGTGTTGTCTGAATGGTGCTCTTTGTTTGAGCTGGTAGCTTGCGGTCAGTTTGAGCCTTTCCATTATCGTACAGTAGATACGTTCTCGTCTTATTCGACAATTTAACGTTGCGTCACTCCAAATTTGATAAATCCTGCAATACTTGGAGACAAGACACTTGGACTCCACAATTACCCGAACCGGCAGGCGCTTGGTGACTGACATCATGTTCGATCATGCTAATCCTTGCGCTAATTATGTTGCGTGCCCGTTTCACCCTGGTCCCTGAGTGTGCATTCAACTTCCCTAGATTTTATTTTAGATAGCTCTTCACTCTCTGCATGCGCTTCGTGTCTCGGTAGACTCAGTACTTAGCTGGTGTATGCGCTGGTGACGATGCACTCAAAGTTCTGTTATATGGTTACATAGCGACCACTTCTAACATGTGATTCGTGTCAGAGATATATTCATTGTCTCTACGTGTGTACCGCGCAACCCTTGCTCCTCTATTCGCCTGCTCGTTGCTCAAGCACCATCCACATCACTAGATTTGCGTACTGTGTCACTCAAGCTGATTGGACAACCACTAGTCCCATAAATGCACTTATTATATGCACTTTTGCCCCGGAACGTTCTACTCTGCTCGCGTACACCATGTGGTGAGCCCAAGTATCGACACGCTAGCACAAGAGCACTGGCACGATCAAACTCTCTTTGCAAAGTCTTGAATCCCATATCCAATGAGTACCTTCGGATATACTGATGGTTTACCAGCAGCAAGCTCGAGATATAGCACACTAGACGCAACCTCGAACCGGCTCAAACCAGTGCTCATTTACGAACAGAAAGATAATCTCTAAGCTAACAAGCACCTGCAATTGAACATGAAAAAACAGCTTGCTGAATTCTTTTTTGTCATATGTGCGACAAATTTCGTGACACACATGACAGACATTCCGTCAAGTTTGTACCATGACTGATCTGTACGACAACCGTGCTAGTACGGCAATGTCGCGAGAAAGAACAACCTACGAGAATCAACGATGAGCTAAACTTCAGCATATTTGTAGAGAAGCAGCCTGGGCTGTGGCGGGCCTTCTGGAGGGGCTAGACCAATTGTTCTAACATTCAGTTTAACAGATTTTCTAAGCGTGAGTGCATTCCGTTTGCACAAACCAATGCTTAATTCTCTCAAGTCTTGTGCTAGGAAGGCACCTTTTCGTGCAGAGTCTGATAACACTGCTTTGTGATTTGCTGCAGTGGTAATTGATCGAGGTATCTGGGCACCCAAGCTAGCCAAAGGCGTTCATAGTGCTGTGGAAGTGACTGCTTACCTGTTTTACATACTTCGACAAATTCACAGCGATCATTTTCCTTGTGATGACAAAATTATTGAAACTTAACTGCGAAGTTTTAAACCAAATGCCAGAATGATGCGTGTGGACTTGTGGTATCGAATTTCGAGCCTACAACTCTGATATTTCATCATCAAAGAACGTGTTAATGAAAGCTGTTTTGCGCTCTCCGTTTGGAAGTCTGTGAAAGAAAATTAACATGTTTTTGCTGTCCTGTGTGAACAGAGACTTCGTTGATAAAATTCAACTTTCAGAATAGTAATGTAATGTTGGTAAAAGAGTCACTGTCCTCTCAGCCTCAAATTTACTGAATCGGTCAATAGCGTGCTTGTGCCAGCTAGTGGGCTCTTCACTTTCCCATACATTATTGATACAATGTGTCTTACGTTCACTATCTCTGTAATAACAAACAAGAGGCCCAAAGTAGCAAATCTGACAGCCGAGAAATGCCGAAGTAGAAAAAAATTAAGTATAAAAGCAGTGTAAAAGAAAAGCTTTGCGTTATCTTTCGTAACCCGGGTTTAGATGCCAATCGTTTACAATTACTGTGGTACAGGATATGCTCCTGGGTTGAGTGAGCATCGGTGCAGATAGCTTCGACTTCCACTCCGGAGATATGGCCAGTGCAATCAGCAAATGCAAATCGGTTCATCAACGATGACCTGTGTGACGGCTGGAATTTATCTTGAATTACCCCTCGGAGAAGTCGACACATGCACGCCAGTTTACGGTAGCTGTAGGCACAGTTGTTCAATACGAGCGGTTCTTCGAAGGATTTACGAGGGAGAATAAAATACACCTAATTGTATATGGTCACTGTCAACCAATCCCTGCGGCACTCCTATAAATATGAGATGGCTCCATTGCGAAAAACACACAGAGGCCTGGCCTTTGGCGGGGCTCCTGGTAACCACTCATGCAAATGCTAATGATTCGCTTTGATGTCTGAGTAATAAGGCCTTATCAAAGGGTACTTCCCTTGTCGGGATGTAGCTATTTTAGCTTAGATATGTCGGGCTAGTATAGGTTGGAACACACAGCCGGCTAGATAGTTTGCAATGGAAGCATGCTGGATGTCCTGCCCTGTATGCCTGAGGTTCCCAGTGGGTGCAGATAGCGGGGATGCAGTGGACTACTGCCAAAGGCTAGCAGATGTCAACAAGGCAGAGCTGTTCATGTTCGTCATACTTGTAGTGATGGTGTTCATAACGTTCTTCTCGCTCCTGTTTGGCTGCGCCATGTGCTGGGAGTGCTTTACATGCTGCTGCTGCTGCGCAAGGCCTGGCTCGTGCGAGGTTGTGTCCACCCGCTGCTCCAGGGGTTGCTATGCGTCCTGTATCAGCTTGACCACGTGCTGTGGTTGCTCCTGGTGTGAGGCTGCCTGAATTTCGAGAGATGACTTCGAGTGCAGTTTTATACTTCTGGGTCCAAAGTCGCTTAAAACGCTGTACGTAGAACGCTGTTGGTAGTGGTTACCAGTAAAGCCTCTAGACAGTTGAAGACAAGCAGTCTGTGCACGTCTCTGATATCTTGTAAGCACTTATTAGTTTCCTTTCCATTGTGTTGGAGCGATACTTAAGTTACGTGAGCAGGTTCAGGACGTAACATGTAGTGTATTTTAGCTGGGAGCCTGGGGGTCCGTGAAACTTTATGATGCGAGTGTGCGGTGCTCAACACCATGCACCATTTCGGCGGCGAAAGAGCTTGTGGTTAGGAATATCTAACTACTGTATTCCTCCTCACACACACCGAATCCAAACATCCATTATACATTGCTCGATGCTTCAAGTTGTCAGTAGCACAAGGCACTGAGCGGGATGGCGTGCGACGTCTTTCTACTGTCATCTGAGCGGTAGCGTTCAATTCAACGCGGTCGACCACTTCTGGCTTGCACCGGCAATCACTCGGGTCACTTAAGGTGCTACTTTTTCAGAACATGGTGCACAAGAAGTAGCGCAAGGCACTTACAAGCACCGGCGACAGCCAAGTAAGAAAACCAGCGTCATGAGTCCGGTGGAGGTTTGCACATACTTTGGTGCAGTGGTTCTGCGCTGCGTGCACAGGGAGATTAGCTTGCCGTTGATTAGTTTTTCGGATCTTCAGGCCGAAGGATCTGCCACGGATTTTAGCTATAAGCACTTTGTCTGTCTTGTGATCAGGCTTGCATAAAATTTTGGTTGAGCCTGCATGCTCGCTGTGTTGATGCCTGACATGTGAAATTCAACAGCGTAGTGTTTAGTTCCTTTTCGGGCAGTTAAAAACTGTGGTGAAATCCATGATGTTCTTATGTGCCAGGATGTCCTTTGTGTGAGAAATCTCCAAAAGTCGCTCACGATGCCTATTCCGATGTTTATCAGACACTTTTTGTCGTATATGTACCTGTGATAATGTCGTATTACCACAATGTGTTGCGTGGTTAGTGGTTAGTCAGAACAGACGTCGAACCTGTCATGCAAATCACAGCAAGTAAAATCTGGTGGTGTTCTCGGTGTCGAGACAACGCGTACAGTGAGACAGTGTGCAAAGCATAACACGTGTTTGTTCAGTAGCATAAGCCTATACAGTTGGGGGAGGAGGTGGTCCAGCATGAACCGACCCATGCCAACTTTCAGATTTTTAGTAGTGATGGAAGAGTTATCATCACTTATGGCCCGCCTGTACGGAACATGACTTGTTCGAGCTTCTGTAGTCTGAGAAGAGGCTGATAGCACGTGTGTCAAAAGCAGCGTTTGTGAGTTTCATGTTTAAAAAGATCGGTGTATCACTTATTCAGGGCTCTTATTATAGGTTTATAATTCAGGGCTACATTGAGTCACTAGCAAGAAGTAAGGCGTGGCTTCCAACGAGTTGAGTTATCTGCCTGTGCTCTTGTACGATGCCAGCATTTGCTTTAATTGCAAAGTGGGTGTAGCGAACAACGGAACACAAGTTAGGGGTTCAGGGAATCTACTTATCAACTCAGCAGTTCGTGCTGACTGGACACGATGTACGCCCAGTGATCCTTTCTTCTGTTCGACAGAACATCTGTAGAAATCAGACCAGTACGATATGAGTGATAGATTTACGAATGATTTGTTCTCCAAGTAGTACGTTGACGCCAATCGGTGCCCAGATTTCAGTAGGCTATTTCCGGGAGAATGAGTTGAATGCAAGTGAGGCTGTGTTTGGCTGGATGCATCCACAGTGGCTAGAGCTGTGCAGGATGATGGGTGAAGCAGGTGGCATTAGATTCTATTCTGACAAGCAGCCTCGCAATCTCCTCATCTGGTCCTTTACTTCACTATGTGCATTCATGCTGCTGGCGATTCACTTGCCTGATTTCACGCGGGATGATGTCCTGGACCCTAGCATCGATGACAGCCGCACGCTGTGGTGCGCTTCATCTCCACAACGCGCCCACCGTGCCATCATTGTGACTCAGGGCCTGTTCAGAGGCCTACAGATACAGTGAATTTCAAGAGTTGACCCCAACACTGTCACAACAAGTTGTGGCAACACCTGCAGTAAGCCCCAGACAGCAGAGAGCTGCCAGTCCCCTTCTATCTGTCATGAATCCGACTCGAGTTTCCATGGAGCCCCTTTGTACGGCTGAGTCCATCGTTTTGTGGCACCCGACATACACAGGAGTAAATTGAATACGCTCCTGGGTTGAGTGGCCACCAGTGCGGATTGTATCCTGGTGCATGCCTGTGTCCCGGTCAGACTCCCAAGGTAGCGGGGGAAAGGCTGTTAAGCCCGACCTCCAAGTCATTCTCTCGCTGCAATGATTACACCATCTGTGCTCACCACTCCCTTGTAGCGGAGCCGACAGATACCCGACCCTCAGCCTTGGCCTAGCCTGGTGAATGATACGCTTGATTTTCCTCACACTGCCAATCCTGATTAGCCGCCAGAGCCCCTCCCTGTACCTATTTACGTAGGGTTGAACTGAATATGCTTTATATTCTACGAACTCCCTCAGAGAGGGGCATTTGAACAAGTGCGCAAGTCCTGCCGCTGATTAATTTGCGCGCACTTTGTGTAGACGTAACTTGATTGGTAATCTCCTCGTGCTAGTTCCACTTGAAAAAGTGTGGGCAATGGAGCTGTGGCTCAGTTTCCTGCACTTGTTAAGAGCCACGAGATGGTGTAAATAACAAGTGTTGATCATCCCTCTAGAGTTGGTGTTTCTTGCTGTATATCAAGACGAGATAGGTTGCTTGCTTACTCCACGGTGCATGATAGTCCGCCACCAATAAGTCACGTTCGCCGAATATAATCATTTGTCACTGTGCAAGAACAATATTCGGTACTTCACAACATGTGAGTGTTGAACTGAAACAAATCATACCTCCACGGGTCTGTCTTCATGCACTCGAATCTTCATGACCACTACGTGTGACAAGGTGGCTGATAAGCATCGGAATAGGCGTTGCGAGCGACTAGCTGTGTAAAGGCGCGGGCGCTGTTGGGGATTTGTCGCACTGCTAATCCCATCTACTTCCACACTAGCGTCCACTCCTGTGCAAACAAATACAGCTTCATCACTTGTTCAAAAGTAGCACGTTTCAGTCTTCTAGTGTGCCCTGCCGGTGTTGGCCTCACCTGAGGCCGGCTGTTAGAGAAATATATTGAGAAGCTACTCGCAGGCTGTAACAGTGAGGCCCCAAATAAGCTGCTTTGTGTGGCTAATCCCACCTCTGACGCACTCAATAGTGTATTGAATATGCTCCTGAGTAGCCGGGTGTCACATTGGCTGAGATAAACCTGGTCTTTGAGACCTTCGACTGTGACTACAGCTTCTAATCTGGCACCATACATGTCGTAGTTACAGTGTACCCGAAAGGTTGGGCTTGTCAGCCTGTGTGTGGCCCTTCCTGGTTGAGCAGCGCTGGGCGTTGTTGCTCCGAAATTCTTGTCACGTGCTACAGAAAGGTGGACTTCACCTGGCGAAAAGGTATCTGGTTGGCTGGAGTCGGAATCATGATAGTTAGTACGAGCCAGCTGTACCAGAGTCAAGAGTTTTGGTTCCTGGCCTTCCGTCCGGTGTGTGAGCTTGGCAGTGGGTTCAGGGGAGTTGCAAGTGAAGGCCGTGTCCCGCTGATTCGTTTTGTATCCTCAATGCTGGTGGCGATGACGGCCAGCACCATGCCGTTCACTGCGATTGTTGTGGCGTACTCCGATCCGTTGCGGGACCCTTCGTTTGTGTCGAAGTCTTGTGTTGCGGGGTTCATGGTGGTGGCCGTGGCCGCCCAAACGGTGCTCATTATGATGGATACGATGCGGCACATAGACCGCTGGCGTTGGCCAATCCACCAGCTGCTGCTGCAGGTGTGCTCCTCACCCTTCGTTTCTGCGCGAGCCCGCATTGTGCCGCATCGTGTTGAGTGGCAAAGACTAATTACGAAAGAAGGAGCCCGTACTCCACATTTTCTGTCACTTACTTCAATCAAGTAGTGCTCAGAGTCAGTCGACTTTGTCCAATCAAATTGATACATCTTGGAACGTCGCCATGATTGTGATCATGGGCAATGCATCTGTTATGGTGATGACTTGCACCTTCACACACACTCCAGGCAGCGAAAAGGATACCAGTACCGCTTGATGATAATGTTTTTGCCGGCTTGATTGATTCTGTGTTTCCGATTCTCTGCACGATCATCTGTGCTTTGCTGTTTCGACAAGGCCCCACTGAATAACTGACAGTGGAACGAATTGAAACTAACGGAGAAGCTGTGAAAGGCTGCTCATGAGACAAGGGATTGGCCACTGAGCTCCAGACACTCCTTTTTTTGTAACTTGTCTTTGTCACTCATTTTCAGCAGCGTTTCTGCTGTGTGGAGTTGGTGGTGCATGGAAGATCATTGCTCAGCATTCTGGAGTTGACATTGGCAGCCCAGAAATCAACACATCATGCAACAGACCCGCTGGATTGGAAGACAATCATATCTGTCTTTACATTGTGTGCTCGTTTGCATCCAGGATGTAGTACATGGAGCAAAATGCTTGGTTCATGAGACCGTTCATCTTTGTGCAGGTGGCAACACTCACCTGCCAGCTTGCAGCCGTTGTCAGCTTCTTCAACTTGTGCTGTTCATCACTGAAAGCCAGGCGTGCAGCTATGGCGGCAAATGGTGGCAGGCTGCCAGACATGATCACTGTAGATGACGTGGAGAGGGGGGAGGGTGGTGGGGCCCCTGTGGCTCGGGTGGCGTCGCCGCCTGGGCCGGTGGGGGAGTCTGCAACTGCCCCCCGAGGTGGTATGTCTGCTCTTTTGCTCTCATAGTGCTCCAGTTGTTTCTCTCTTGTATTGGTGCTGTAGCGGCAGGCTGGATGTGCCCTGTTTGACTCTACACTGTGGTGTTTTATACAACTGACCGAGCACTTGTTGAACGCAGTTGCTTCGCTGAGAACAACTCCACTAGGTGGTCAAGTGGCTTGCTTTTGATTCAAGCGAGACAAGCCAGTGCTTCGCCTTGTTCAATAGTTGAATTGATAGCTGTTACCAGAGTTACTTGGTGTAGTATCAGGGGTAGTTGATGAGTGTATGGATGGATGGTGAGACAGGCGTAGAGGGCAGAGTCTCCTCAGTTTTCCCAAGCTTTGGTTTGGCTTTTTGTATTGTAAGTTGGTCCAAGACGTTGGGGGTGCAGACGATGAATTACGGCCGCTGCCTGGCCTATCAGAGGATGCGGTGCTGACTGCAAAGAGTAGTGCAGACGCCGAGGCAATAGCGGAGGTGCCAGACGATGCCACTCGTGCCGCAAAGGTCAAGCGGTCGATTCGAGGGGCAATTTGGGATGCTTGGGAAGGCGTCCGGGAGGACCCACGAGTTGGGTTCAGGTGCGGTTTGCCTTGCCCCTGCTTGGTGGCGAGTGAAGAATTCTTTCATCAGACTCTGTAATGGTTGTAGCGAGCGAGCAACTTAGGTTTCGATATCAGGGAAGTAAGACGTAGTTACAGTGTACCCCCAACCCCCACTGCTGGCCACTCAACCCAGGAGCATATTCAATTTACTCCTGTGAGGAGTCATTCAAACCTACTAGCTTGAACTGTATCTGAATGTTTTGCTTTGCTCACGTGACAAGCTTTCCCGCTGGCAATATTATCTAGCATGCGCTCCGAAACCGAGCTGCAGTCATGGCCGTCGCCTTTCTCATTTTGCACTTCTCGGTAGCTGGAGACGTGAATGAACAGAAAATCGCAGTCAATCAGAGCAAGACTGTGAAACAAGCCACAGGTTCAGAGATGTACCTGTTGCGGAGTGTTGGCTGTCTAGGATTGTCCGTGGGAGCCGAATGTTGAAGAAGAATGCGCAAATCAGGTCATTGATGCGAAGTGGCAGTGCTGCGCAGGTACTCGCCTTTCATTTATGGCTCGCTGATCATTTCGCTGCTGTCGCTCACAGCGGCGTACATACGGACGCTGTACTTCATCCGGTACGTTCTGGAATGTACGGAGGAGAACAGCGAGTGCCTGTACGACGCCCAGATCTGGGTCTATGACAAGTTTGTTGAAGGGCTTGTGGGCATTCCGACAGAGTTGGTGAAGAGATCGGCCTCCAACTTGTGTTCTTATGACACAACTGCTCAGTCGGCTCTGGATGCAGCTACAGGGGGCCAGTGGAGGTCGTCACTGTTCACAGCGGGGGTGCGATTCGGCTCCAATCCCTGGTCGGCATTGTGCTCTATTTTCCAATGAATTGGTGCGCCGATTCGGTCCGTGCTCGCTTCCAAAGTGCTTCCCATGTTGCGCTGTCCCTCAAATCAACCAATTTTTGCCTCTTGGGAGAAGTAGATGTAATGGGTGAGTTCGGAATACCGGTCGCAGATCCAAGCATGGGTGATACCTAGAAGTATAAAGCTTGCAGCCACCATTGAGGAAGCGAACCGAACACTGACTGTTAAATACAGTTGTTACTATGGAGGCAGAGGAGTTACATCCTGTGCAATAATACAATTGTGGCCAAGCTTAAGCGTATTCAAACCGGGATAGTTGATGAGTATACGGACAGTTGTGGAGGACAGATCGTTGTGATATGCAAGAGCGGTCACCAGGGGGCGTACTGGTGGCTAGGCCTGGCCGTGGGGATACCCACAGACCCCCAAAGTCTTCTGCTATTTTGGATTACCCTGGTTTTTTCTCCCGTGTTTCAGTTATTCAGCTCTACGCTTGCACAGCTTGCATTTTATGCGGCGTGTTATTGTTATTGTTACAACTCAACATCAGTAGTATTTACTATCTGTCCGTAGTGAATAGGGGGTTATCCTCTCATCGAGGAGAGGCACTTGCACCCAAAGTTGTATCTGGGCAGTGACGGGTATTAACAGTGCAGCTGGCGGAGAGATGTAATGGTGGCAGTGGTGGAGGCAGTGTTCAGTATACTACTGGTGAGGTGAAGTGGCTGGCAGATGCACGTACACCGGTCGCTGTGGGGGGGCACATTGGCTTCACGCTGGCCTATATGCTTGGCCTGTTTACCATCTACTATGTGGCGCGGTCATTCAAGCGGCTGGAGCTGAAGGTGTGGCTGAGTTTTGTCGCTGTTTGGCGTGCTGGCACAGCTGCCCCAAGCTCTGGTGTTTTGCAGTTCCGGGCTTCCCGCATCGCTGCACAGCTGTGGCAGCAGAGCCAGAAGAAGCCGAATGACACTTCCAGCTCTGCCAGCGCAACCACGGAGGTGAAATCGAGAATCGGGGATGACATTTTGAAGGACTACACCACCGTTCGTATCGGCCAGAGTGCCTACTTCACAGGTGAGCTGCAATGCCAACTGTGCTTCGAGTTCCCCATACTGTCATCCATAATCAATGCTGCCACCCACAAGTGGGTTCTTCACAGGCTTCACGAGAGGGAGTAAAGTATAGTACTTATATATGGTCACTGTAGTGAAGGCCGAATAGCTGTAGTTCAGCAGACCGATCTAAATAGGGATGGACTGTTTGCCTAACTGAAACCACAGAGGGGCCTGGCCTTTCGCCAGGCCCCTGGTAACCACTCATGCAAATGCTATTGATTTGCTCTTGGTGTCTTTGTGTGCATAGTTTCCAACTAATGCGACAAATCCCCAAAAGCGCGCGCGCCTGAGGACACTTAGTTGCTCACGAAGTCTATTCCGATGCTTATCAGACACTATTGTCATATATGTATCTGTGATAATGTCGTATTATCACATCACTCCCCCCTCTCATGAGCTTGTGTTCGCCCCTGAGCCACTTCGGGGTTGCATTGACCGGAGATTTTTCGAAGATCGATCGACTTCGCCTGCACCTGCTGCCCATAACGAGGCAGCCTCTGTGCGCCAGGCGAGAATCGAACCCACTACGATACCAATGTAAAGTTTCCAACTCTAGATTCTCATCGGTTAGGATCTTGTAAACCGGGAAGTAAGGCACAGTTACTGTCTACCTCAAAGGGTGGGGCTTGACAGGCTGTGTGTGACCCCTCCTGGTTGAGCAGCGCTGCTGGGGTCTCTTGCTCCAACCCCCCACACAAGTCAGTCACCAGCACGCACCTCTGGTACCTCAGGAGTCTGACTGGGATGCACGTATGCATCATGATTCAACCCCCACTGGTGGCCACTCCACCCGGGAGCATATTCAATGTACTCCTGAGTGCATTAGGGGCCACAGAACGGTGGACTTAGCCTAATCGTACGGGCATCATGGTGACTTGGTCAGAACCATGACATTGTGTAACATATGTCGGGTTAGTCACAGGCCGTAGCACCTTTGTCACTCCACTAGAGCATACATAGCAGTGCACTAGAGAATCTGCACTCCTTTTGGCTGCTTGTGTGTCCAGTGTGCTGCGATCAGCAGCAAAACAGTTGGCCTGAACACTGACTGGGAAGTGATATGTGCATTCGCTAATGGAAATGGCTTGTACATGGACATATACATGGACATGGACAACCAATGGGGTTGAAACTTGCACGGTGGAGGCTTGAAGAGCTGAATAGCTGATTCTTGAAGCCTGATAACCAGGGTAATCCAAGATAGCAGAGGACATCACTGAGACTTGTGTGATGTGGCCCCGACGACTCAGCATCCATGCAGCCGTAAACTTATCTAGTAGCTCGCTGTGAGTGCTATGTTCAAGTGCCGGTTAGAGTGCAGTATTTACTGCGTGCTGGGTCAGCGTGCTCTGACACCATCAATCGTGTCGAATCACCCGAATTGAGATGTCCAGTACAACAATAATATAAACTGCTGTCAAACGTGAGTGCGGATGTGTTAGTGTAGACCACAGCGAGTTATTACACAAGGCTAGTGTGACAACAGCAGCCTTCTCAGTCACCCGCTGCCGTTCTTATTCGTAGCCCTGCTCGAGTTAACCACGATTTCAGCCTGTTTCTGGCACTCTTTGCTGTCCGTTCAAGATTACAGGGATGGAGAATTCATCGCGTTGCAGGCACTCTGGCATCAACTGTGTTCTTCCAGCTGTGGATGGCTGGTTTGCTGCTGTCGTCTGTGATCACTGTGTTGCTGCACCCCCTGTTCTGGGAGTTAGTTTTGGAGTACATCTTCTGGCCGATTTCCATCCTGGTCATTATTCTGTGGCACATCACCTCTCAGATGGTTTTGAACAAGGTTGTGACGGATGGCAAAAGGATTAAACACCCTTTCGTGTGGCTGTTTTCGTATGTTGCGATGTCAGCTGCCTACATGGTGGTACGTATCTCTCTCTCTCTCTCTCCTTGCTGGGAACACCGTTCAGTTTGTGAAAGTCAACCGTCACAAGATCCTACG
>JAULKQ010071427.1:0-73798 GCA_032356285.1 Smithsoniella earleae | reverse complement strand
TGCTTGCAGGCATTGAGATGTTACAGATGAGCGATGCCCTGTTTGGGTTCCTTCAGCCTTACTTGTTGTACACTACCACGATTTTTATGCTCAAAAACTATTTCACAATCGCCTTGCGTACCCTGCGCAGACACAAAGGCTATGCTTCGATCAATATTCTGGGATTGGCCCTTGGCTTTGCCGCTTGTCTGCTCATCTTCTCCTATGTGCGACACGAATTCAGCTACGATGGCTTTCATCAGCAGGCGGACCGTATTTACCGGGTTAACCTGAAAGCCTTGATCAGTGGAAATGATATAGACTGGGCATCAACGGCACCGCCAGTGGTGGTAACCATGCAGGCGGAATTTCCTGAAATAGAGCATGCTGTACGGTTTGTTAGTGAAAGTAGGTTTCTTTCTGACAGTGAAGTGGTGACGTATCAAGATCGTAGCTTTCACGAAGCGCGTTTCTGGTTTGCGGACTCAAGCGTATTCGATGTGTTTACGTTTCCCCTACTAAAGGGTAATCCTGAAACAGCGCTGATGAGGCCCAACACCGTTGTTCTCACCGAAGAAATGGCCCAGAAATACTTCGGTAATGATGATCCCATGGGCAAGGTGCTTCGGTTAAATAACGAAACCGACTATGAAGTGACGGGCATATTGGCCCCGCTGCCCGCTCCATCACACCTCGAATTTGATTTTTTAGCTTCTCTGCAATCACTGCCGATCAGCAGGGGGACACGCTGGCTTTCTAACACCTTAGTGAGCTATGTTTTGCTTCGAGAAGGTGCACGATATCAGGATCTGGAAGCTAAATTCCCGCAGATGATTGAAAAGCATGCGGCGACGCAGTTGGAAGGATTTTTGGGCCAGCCCTATGAGGAGCTGACTGAAGCTGGTATGCAATTTGGATATTATCTGGACCCGCTACCGGGACTTTATCTGCAATCCGAAACAATAGCACCTCGAACAGGAGATATCGGTCAACTCTATATTCTTTTGACAGTTGCAGGCTTTATTTTGCTTATCGCCTGCATCAATTTCATCAACCTCTCTACGGCGCGTTCAGCCAATCGGGCAAAGGAAGTAGGTGTGAGAAAGGTGCTTGGTTCCCGTCGCAACCAGCTTGTCGGGCAGTTTCTAAGTGAATCGGTACTGCTCTCATTTATGGCCCTGGGGATTGCGCTGATCCTCGCGGAACTGGCACGGCCTGTATTCAATGATTTAACAGGGGCGTCCTTATCGATCATAGGTGATGCTTCCTTTATGGTGATCATAATAAGTGTTGTCCTGGGTGTCGGTCTACTTTCGGGGCTTTACCCTTCCTTCGTGCTTTCCGCTTTTAAAACGGTTGATGTCTTGAAAGGCACCCTGCATGGAGGCGCACGACGTTCAACGATGCGAAGTGGGCTCGTGGTTGTACAGTTTTCAACAGCTGTTCTGTTACTGATTGGCACTGGTATTACCGCCAATCAGTTATTCTACATGCTGGACAAGCAGTTGGGCTTTAAGGGCGATCAAGTTGTGGTCCTACCGATAAGGCAGGGGGAGGCGACGCAGCAAAGCTATGAATCCTTTCGTACGGAATTACTGCAACATACGG
This sequence comes from Smithsoniella earleae, assembly GCA_032356285.1. Taxonomy (NCBI): domain Eukaryota; kingdom Viridiplantae; phylum Chlorophyta; class Ulvophyceae; genus Smithsoniella; species Smithsoniella earleae. The sequence continues at coordinate 72,211 of JAULKQ010071427.1, read as the reverse complement.
ATGTTGTCGCTGTGGCTGCCTCAGCCTCGCTTCCTGGACCAGGTTATCCTATGTATTCGTTTTTCCCAGAAGATGCGCTTGATGGCGCATCTTTTCCTTTAAGGGGCGAAACGATTAGTCCTGCTTTTCTAGAAACTCTTGAGATGCAAATGGCGACGGGTCGGGGGTTTTCTGAGGAGTTTACGGCAGATGAGAGGGAAAGCGTCATTATTAATGAAACTGCAGCAAAGCAACTCGGATGGAACGCAGAGACCGCCTTAGGGAAGCAAATATCCAGACAAGCGCAATCCGGGGCAGACGCACGAACCATTGTTGGTGTGGTAAAGGATTTTCATTTTGTTTCGCTGCAAGAAGAGATTGAACCCGTTGTCCTATTTGCCGGGAGTACTACCTTTGCCAGTAGCGATTATAACTATATGACGGTGCGTATTCGGCCTGAGCGTATACCGGAAACCCTGGCTTTTCTCGAACAAACTTGGAAAACGTATGAACCTGGTATACCTTATCAGTATTCTTTTCTCGATGAGGATTTTGCCCAAGTATACGAAGCAGACCAACGGGTAGGGAAGATATTTGGCTATGCCACCCTACTCGCGATTATGATTGCCTGTTTGGGGCTCTTTGGCCTGGCTGCTTTCATCACACAGCAGCGTGCAAAGGAAATCGGCGTACGGAAGGTCCTGGGTGCTTCGGTCGGCAACATCGTTATGATGCTCTCCAAGGAATTTACATGGTTAGTGCTTGTCTCCGTAGCCATCGCTTCCCCTATCGCTTATTTCGCAATGGATTATTGGTTGCAGGATTTTGCCTATCGGACAAGTATTGGGATAAGCACCTTTCTTTTGGCTGGTGGATTGACGTTGCTCACGGCTTGGTTAACGGTGGGGTATCAATCCGTAAAAGCTGCGCTAGCCAATCCGATAAAGGCTTTAGGTGTTTAGTCCCGGAGTGTGATGGATGGGATCTAATCTAAAGCGCTCAGGCTCACGTTGCCACTGGCGACAGATGTATTCAATTCATAGGGTGTAAGTCCCCTCAAGGTCTTTAAGCGGCACCCATAATTGTACGCCTGAACAAACAAGGTAAGGTGTTCACGCAAAGCTGCATGACTGTCGTAGGGATACCTTTTCGCCGTCGCCTCCTTCAAGATTCGATTCATACACTCCACTTTCCTCGATGAGACATCTTGCCGCTCGGATTGCGAAACGTTGGGCTATGAAACTGAACCGCCAAGGGGGTTTTAAGCCATCTCGACCGAAATTGACAATGAAGACGCTTATTCTCGCAATCGCTATTCTTCCACTTACCTCGTGTCACGCCCAAGAATTCCCAGGCGCGCGAGATCATGTCGGTTTAGCCTATGATCTACCGCGGGACCGGATTGTGTTATTTGGCGGCAGCGCTGTGGACTCCGCAGGCTCATACATTTCGAATCCGACGACGTGGGAATGGGACGGCCTTACTTGGGAGAAGGTTGACGATGGTTTTCCGGGAGGGATAACAAGCATGTCAATGTTGTTTGACGGTGCTTCGAATCGAGTTATTACAATGGGCGGAATCGACCCTGCGAGAGGAGATCTCAGCGAGACATGGCAGTGGAATGGAACGGACTGGATTCTCCTTCAAGCTAGTACTCCAGGCGCTAGGCTTTCTCCCGCCATGACCTACGATCCGATTAGACAGGAGGTGGTGCTTTTCAGTGGGTGCGTTGGAAGGAGCTATCCGAGTGATACTTGGATATTTAAGAATAATCAGTGGTCAAGGGTTTCAGAAGATGGACCTAAAGGCGTGTGTCGCGCCTCGTTGTTTTATGATCAAGTTCGAGGAAACGTAGTGCTCTTTGGAGGTGCTCTCGATTCAGGTGGCCAAACGAACGAGCTTTGGGAATGGGACGGACAGAGTTGGTCGCCTGTTGATCAAGGAGAAACCATTCCCTCACCGCGGTCGAATGTGATCATGGCTTACGACGAGAATCGAAAACGAGGTATCCTTTACGGCGGTCGCGTTGAAGGTCAAGTGTCGGACGAGCTTTGGGAATGGGATGGGAACGCTTGGCTACAAGTACCAAAGCAACCGATCTGGCCAGGACCGAGGGAAGTGTACGGTTTGGTTTACCACAATGTCCTGCAGGAAGTGTTGTTGTATGGAGGAAGATCCGAATTTGCTAAGCCGTACGCCGATTTTTGGAGTTGGGACGGTCGTATATGGAATAGGATCCACTAGCCTTCAAGAGAGAACTCGTCCATCATGATCTTGGGTCAACGCTTCGTTCGTGTTGCTCTGATTGAGGTATGTTCGGGATACGTGTAATAAGTAGTCACTTCAGCCACGAAGCCACCATAAGACGAACAGTGGGGGGTATTTTTCAGGGCACGCCCATCCTTCATCCTTCTTTGGCCAAAATGTAGCGACGAAGCTTGCTTGTTTTCCGGAATGAACCTTTTCGGGGCGTTGGGCCAAAAACCCGGATTTGATTTCGCAGCATACCAAAGAAGCGCTACGGGCCAAGGAAGCCAAAGGAATTAGATTGGGTCGCCCACCGGGTCCAGGGAAAAGCAAACTGGATGCGTATCGCCCAGAAATCGAGGCTTTGCTAAAGAATGGATCGTCGAAGCGCTTTATCGCCCGGCGCTACGGCAGCAGTGAATCGAATTTGTACAATTGGCTTAAGAAAAATGGTCTGACGGGCAACTCGGGGTAGCATGTCCACTTTTTCCATGTATCCCGAGCCTATACCTGGTTTGCTCATGCAAATAAAGGATCCTTGCTGTAAACCAAGTCAGCCATAACGCTGTCTAATAGTTGCCCGACGCCTTGTTTTTCGATACCAATCCAAATGCTCTGTTTCCGGTGTGGATTCGAAAATGAACGCTCCTAGAAAACCTCCATGTTCAAGAACTACCTGAAGGTCGCCTTTCGCACCCTGTTCCGGCAGAAAGGTTACAGTTTCCTCAACGTCGCTGGCCTGGCCGTCGGACTCGCCTGCGCCTTTCTGATTGCACTCTGGATTCAGGACGAGGTGAATTACGACCGCTTCCACGAAAGCGGAGATCGGATCTATCGCGTCATGCGGCATGTGCACTTCGGTGACCAGATCTACACGCAAGAGGGGGTACCCTGGCCCCTCGCCCGCGTACTCAAGGAGGAGTATCCGGAAGTCGAGGATGTGACCTTCATCACAGGGGCAGAGAACCTCACCTTTAGCCGGGGCGAGCTCTTAATGCACGAGCAGGGGCGACATGCCGGCCCTGCTTTCTTCACGATGTTCTCCTGGCGTCTGATTCAGGGCGTGCCAGAGAAGGTTCTTCAGAACCCGACGTCGATTGTCATCTCGGCATCGCTCGCAGAAAAGTATTTCGGCGGAGACTGGCGCGAACGGGGTGGGGCTGTCGGCGAGACAATCTATATCGACAATCGCCAGGATTTCACCGTGACGGGCGTCTTTGAGGACATCCCCCACCATTCATCCCTGCGGTTCGATTTCGTGCTCCCGATGGAAGACCACTATATGCGCCGCAAACGTGGACTCGACGATTGGAATAATAGTAGCCTCCGCCTCTTCATACGCACGCGCGAAAGGGTAGATGAGGCGGTGCTGACTGCGAAGATCACCAACATCCAAAACGATCATCTCGATCACGATCAATTTCGCAGTGAGCTCTTTCTTCAGCCCTACACCGACCAGCATCTCTATTCGACCTTCGAAGATGGTGTCCTCATCGTGGGTCCAATCGAATATTATGTTCGGATTTTCAGTGTTGTTGCTTTGATTATCCTCCTTATCGCGTGCATCAATTTCATGAATCTCGCCACGGCGCGCTCCATGCGCCGGGCAAGAGAAATCGGGGTCCGCAAGGCGGTCGGGGCAGCAAGGCGGTCGCTCGTGGGCCAATTCATGGGGGAATCCCTCCTCCTCGTCTTCGTCGCCTTCATTCTGGCGATGGGCCTGGTCGTGGCAGCGCTACCTCTCTTTAATGGATTGACGGAGAAGAGCATAGCGATGACAAATATTCACGGAAGCACGCTTCTGCTGTTTGCTGGTATCGGGATACTGACAGCACTCATCGCTGGTACTTATCCGGCCCTCTACCTCTCCTCGTTCAACGCCGTGAGCATCCTCCGTGGCAGGTTCCGCGTGAGCGGCAGCAACGCCCGACTTCGGCAAGGACTCGTCGTCTTTCAGTTCGCGATGTCGATCTTGCTGATCGTCGGCACGGTCACCGTCTACCAGCAGATCGGCTACATCCATTCAAAGGATCTGGGGCTCGACCGGGAACATGTCATTTATCTGCCTCTTGAGGGGCAGATAAATGACATGTTCGACATCGTCAAAGAAGAACTCCTTCACCGACCAGGGATCGCGTTCGTTACGTCTACGAGTGAAAATCCGCTGGAGGTCAGGAACAACACCCATACTGTTTCCTGGCAGGAAAAAGATGTGGCCAGTCAAATCCCTGTTCACACCATCTCGGTGAATTTCGACTTTCTCGACGTGATGAAAATCGAGTTGGCTGCCGGGCGCGACTTCGATCCCAGTTTCGGAACGGACTCGGTCAATTACATCATCAACGAGAAGGCCCTTGAAATGATGGGTTTCGCCGATCCACTCGGCCAGCGCCTAAGCTTATGGGGCAGCGAATCCGGCACAATCGTAGGCGTCGTCAAGGACTTCCACATGGCCTTGCTCTACTCCGAAATCGCGCCGATGATCATTCGTCTGGCACCTCAGAATACACGGTGGCTTTTCTTGCGAACCGAGCCAGGACGTACGCAGGAGACCTTAGCGAGTCTCGAAACGATCTACGGCCGACTCAACGCCACGTATCCTTTCGAGTACCGGTTCCTCGACGAGAGCTACCGCCAAACCTATCGCAGCGAGACGGTGATCGGGAAGCTGGCCAGTTACTTCACGGTGCTCGCCCTATTCATCGCGGGCCTGGGCCTCTTCGGGCTGGCCTCGTTCGCGGCCCAACAGCGCACAAAGGAGATCGGTGTACGGAAGGTGCTCGGCGCGACCGTCTCGAACCTCGTTGTTCTGCTGTCGAAGGACTTCATTACGCTCGTGCTACTGGCCTTCGTCTTGACGATACCCTTGTCGTACGTGCTCCTAGAGAGATGGTTGGACAATTTCGCTTACCGGATCGAGATTGGTCCTGGGGTCTTCGTGCTTACTGGAGTGCTCATAGTGCTGATCGCACTCGCCACAGTGAGCTATCAGTCCATCAAGTCAGCACTGGCCGATCCAGTAAAGAGTCTGCGCTATGAGTAGTTATGGACTTGACCCAAACTGCCCCCGTCAACGCTTCTGAGACGCCTCGATACTCATAGCCGAAAAACAAGCTCTACTTCGCCTTCCGAGAATTGGGACGGGCCGTGCGTACGAAGTTCTTATTGGACTAGGTGCGCGACATGGCCCTGCGAGAACTCATCTTTGCCGCGACCAACAAAAGCGAGGAATTTAATCAGTTTGCCGACTGGGTGGCCTTCGCCAGCAAAGTAATTCCAGAGAACCTGCGCCATGAGCAAAGCAAGATCATCAAGTACAACCACCTAGTGGCCAATCTGCTGATCCTCTACAAAGGGTAGCACGAACATTTACGCGATTTTAGGCGGTAGGCCCAGGGCGAGCGCATTCTAAAAATGTGAGGCTACTGTACATCTGGCCTCCTTTGATTTTGACGCAATTTCGCAAATTGACTTTGCAGACAAGATTCGTTTATCACTCGATTCTGGTAGAATGCGCTCGCCCTGGCGGTAGGCCAAAATGCTTGTTTTTACGTGCTATAGCGTGCTAGTTTACTAAAATGAGGTTTTTGTTGCAGGGGTTAAAGTCAGGGAATTAAGCCTATGAAAAACAGGCATTTATGCTTAGCTTACATTTTCGCGGTGATATGCGTGATACCCTTATAAGGTTGAAAATGAGCCATTCTTCTCGCCCCAATCCCCCTACCTTTAGCCGTGGGGAGTCGGGTCAGCTTCCTGATCAAAACCTTCGATCAGCGCATCCACTGCATCCCAATCAAGGCTCTTCGCATCGACAGCAATCTCGGGCACATAGGTTCCCCCTGGTGGGCGAAGGCGCTCACGATAAACTTTTAAAGGTATGAACAATCGGCCCGTCCTGCTTGGCAAGTCCACCCGTCGAACATCTATATATTGGGTATCTGAACTGGTTTCTTCACCGATATGAATAACACCGGGAAGCGCCATTAAACGGTCCATAAAGTCCAGACAGGCGCTTGCGCAAGCTCCATCTGTAATCACGATTACCCGCGCCGAAACCGGACTTTGCAGTGTGCGCGTAATCTCACGAATCGTAAAGTCCTGCCGTACATAGTTGGCATCGGCGACAACGGCTGCATCAATGCGCTGCGCAAGGCCCGTCCAGTATGCGGCCGACGACTCACGACCACGGTCAGCATGTTTCTTGGCAATACCGTGAACATGTGCGGCATTCTCGGGGCTCGCCCGCCAGTCGACACCCGCAGCATATGCAGGAACCCAGTCACTCACCACGTCCTCCGTCCACAGGGCCCTCACAATACGATGCCCAAAAGAGCTATCACCGCCACCATTACCCCTCAGGTCGAACACGATGGCCTCTAGTGATCGTAATGTGTCAGCCTGTGCTTCGATAGCTTGGGTCAGGGTAGCAACGGATGTGCGCCGCTCACTGAAGCTGGTAATCGTGATCCAAGCCCGATTATCCAGGATGTCGATACTGGACGGTGGAGCGGATAGCAGGTTGTCTGAACCTCGGAAAGCATCCAGAATAGCTTGAGGGAAAGCAACGGAGAGATGCCCATCGTTAATAATCTCCGTATAGGCCTCTAGCGCCGCTTGATGATCTGAGGGGATGCTTGCGCTCTCGGCAAGTAACCTGGCCCGACTCAAGGCCTCATCCATCAACAAGACAAATTCAGGGTTTTCGGAATCAACGGGGCCGGGATGATGCCTCAATATAGTCTCATGCATGAACTCAACATCCTGAATGGATCTGGACGTCCAATCGCCGAAGCGCCACCAGACGAATAGTGAAGCCCCAGCAAGCAGAACCACAGCAAGAAACCCCAATACAAGTCGGCTTAGAAACCTAATAATCTTCATAAAAAAGCCCTGTCGGTCTGTGAACGGTGGAAACTCCGGGCTTCAGGCGTGGGAGTCGGATCAATAGCTCCTCGTTCTTCTGTCACGATGCGCTTGGACGGACTCGGGGACGGGATCGTCGCCTTCAATTTCCAGAGTACTTGGTGCTTTTGTTTTTAGTTTTTTTTCGACGCTGAAGGCTGGGTGTTGGCAAAATCCGAGAGCAGTAGAACAGGCATACTCGCCTTGTTACGGAATCCAGTATCGTTGGTCACCAAGGTAGTACACCCAAGCATCTCTGCTGTCGCCAAGTGGATGGCATCATAGAGTTTCATCTTTGTAGCACCTCGCAGACGAGCCGCCTCCCGTAATATGGGCCGTGTTATGGGCAGCATCTGGAAGTATGGACGGTTTTGAAAGGTGTCATCATATGCCGCCAACAAACTCTGATCCGACACTTGCAGCGGTTTAACGAGCGCTTCCCCTATGGCAATCTCGCTCATGTATCCTGTAAAGGCGTTGTTCTCCATCGCCTCGAAAAACTCCCTTAGCTGACGATCCAGTCCCAGAAATCCTTCTAGTGCATAGATGAAAACATTCGTGTCGAGATAGATGCGCTGCCCGGTGATGGCTGTGAGTAAGCTCATTCCTCGTCTCTCAGATCACGCAGGTACTGGTCTACCTCACCAGGATTTTGATACAATCCTTTGCCGCGCCCAATCAGTTCTGAGAGCTTTGGCGCTGTCCCCTGACTAGACCCATCCTGCTTCAACTCTGGCATATCGAGGATACGCCGAGCCACCCCCTCTTGTCGGTCTTCCGGGACTCTTCCGAGTCGTTCCATTACTTTGGTCATTAAAGCCGTCATAGTCGATGCACCAGGTAGAACAACTATATCATGCGCACAAACGGTTTGTCTAGTCATAAGTTTTGAGCTTCTCGCGTGTCTCCTCTAAAATGTATTCGCCTATAAAGGGTAGTGCCCGCACGCCAATGCACCTGATCAAGCGTATCGAGGAGCTGGCTGGGACGACACCTTTGAGTGTACGCCGGATCCGGGAGGAGTTGAACGGGACGGTGAGCCGTAGTGTGGTCGGTGAGATCGTCAAATGGGTCCGTGATGGCCAGGAAGTGGGCTGAAATGACTACTTATTACACGTATCCCGAACATACCCCTGATTAGGCGGCGCGGCATAACCAGCGTCTGCACTCCGACGAAACGCCCCGCCGTCTTGCCTTGTCCGGCCCTCATCACTGATCTTGCCTCGCCCCACCGGCTTGCCGTGTTTCGCGGGTGAGCCGCAAACCTACGTTATGCCATTATCTCGGACCTCCGGATAATTTACGGTATCCCGTCTTAATTCATCGTCTGCAAGCAGGCCACGGCTGCCCCAGCTTAATACTGGCAGGGAACTGTCGATACTATTGCTGAACTTGATCCCCTAGGATCGAAAAGATACTCCCCCTACGTTTCCTCTTCATGCGCTCCATCGGCGCTTCTTTCATGTATCGTAGTATTCCCCTTCTCGTGCTCGTCAGCCTTTTACCCTGTGCTGTCCATGCTCAAGTCACCGTTCATGGATCTGCTTTTGTTGCTAACAAATACATATGGCGAGGGCAGGCACTCTCTCAGGGACCCGTCCTTCAACCTACGCTGGAAGCCGCAACAGGTCTGTGGCGTTTAGCTTTCTTTGGAAACGTTGACAGCAGAAGTGCTGCCGCTGATAACAATATTCACTTTAATGAGGCGGATCTTAGTCTGATCTACCACGTGCCTCTGGCAAATGCATCGGTTCAATTAGGCTATACGCTTTATACCTTTCCCACCCCAACACCGTCCCATGTTGCCTTGCAACCCACTCAAGAGATCTTTGCTGCGCTAGCATTTGAGCTGCCCTTTGAGAACTCCTTGTGGGTGAGTTATGATTTCGATGGCTCGAAAGCTGAGGGTGACATCAAGGGGCTCTATGCGGAAGTACAGACTGGGCTCTCCATAATCCTTTATAACAAGCCGTTGCACCTATCTGCAAGCCTTGGATTTGATCATGCATACCTAGAGCCTACCACGCAAACCACTTTGAGTCATATCGCTTTCGCAGCGGATCAGACGTGGACGGTAGGTCAACTTTCCTTCACGCCAACCCTAGGCTTTCAATACAGCCTATCGTCAACGTATGCCGCCTTTTCTGGGCGCTCCTTCCTATATGGCGGCCTAACCATTACTCCTTGAGTAGAACGTTAAATCCTAACGTCTGCCAGAGTAAAGGCTTTCTCACCGCCGTTACTTGCCTCCCTTGATTGCCATAGTGGGAGTATCTCACAGGTTTTACCTGTTGTCTAATATCCTTAGAGGTAGTTTCCGATGTTTCACCAGCAAACCATTCGTACGCGTCTACTCACGGCCTTTTTAGGCATCAGCACGGTCACGATCGTCGTCCTCAGTGCTTTGAGTTACTTCAGCAGTAAACATGCTCTGACAACAAGTGTTGAGAATCAGTTGGTTTCCATCCGTGAGGCCAAAGCTTCCCAAATCGAAGCGTACTTTGAAAACATTCATGATCAAGTGGTCACGTTCTCAGAGGACCGTATGATCGTAGAAGCCATGCAGGCGTTTAAAGAAGCCTTTGACGCCTTGGAACAGACGCCGCTCTACCGCGATGAGCTCCCCGTCATAGCGTCCACAAATCAGCGTTTTTACAACGAACACTTTGTACCAACTCTTTCTCAGAACACGCACACAGCGTACGACGAAGCTGCATTCAGGCCAGGCAGTAACGCGAGTCACTATTTGCAATATCACTATATATCGAACAACCCGCATCCACTCGGCAGTAAGGACAACCTTGATGCCGCCGATGATCAGAGTACCTACAGTCGTCATCATGCTACCTATCACCCGGTTCTTCGCAATTTCCTACAAACGTTTGGCTACTACGACATTTTCCTTATCGATCATGAAACAGGCCATATCGTGTACTCGGTCTTTAAAGAAGTGGACTATGCCACCAGTTTACTCACAGGCCCCTACCGTTCTACCAACTTCGCTGATGTGTTTCGTGCAGCCCGTGAAGCCTCGGCCCCTGACTTTACCCGCTTAGAAGATTTTGCGCCGTATACGCCGTCTTACAATGCACCGGCCTCCTTCATTGCTTCGCCTATATTTGACGGCAATCAGAAAATTGGCGTTCTCGTATTTCAGATGCCTATTGATAACATCAACGATGTGATGACGCACAGTGGCAACTGGGAAGCAAGTGGTTTAGGAGAAACTGGCGAAACCTATATCGTAGGAGCTGACAAAAAAATGCGGAGTATGTCCCGTTTCCTTGCCGAGGACCCTGCAGGTTATTTGGCTGCGCTGCAACAGGCTGGAGTACCTACGCAAACCCTCCAAAACATTGAAGCCAACCAGACCTCCATCCTTTTCCAAGACGTCCATACGCCGGCTTCAGAAGCCGCTCTCTTGGGGCAATCTGGCACGCAAGTCGTTCATGATTATCGCAATGAGCCTGTCTTGAGCGCCTATATGCCGCTTGCTATTGCAGATGTCAATTGGGCATTACTGGCAGAGCTAGATACCCAGGAAGCTTTTGCTCCGATTCATAGGCTGGCGCTTCGTATGGGTTTGGGCACCGTCCTGATCTTTCTGGTGGCCCTAGGTGTGAGCTTTATTCTGAGTCGCCGTCTTACCCAACCGCTTGTTGCGCTCCAAGAGTCGGCAGAACGCATTGCCCAGGGCCACAAAAATGTACACGTTGACCTCAACCGAACCGACGAATTTGGTGCCGTAGCGAAAGCCTTTAATCAAATGGTAGCTAGCATTCAAACTAGCGAAAACGATCTCTTGGCCGAAAAAGCTAGTATTGAGCGAAAAGTAGAAGAAGCGGTAGCAAGCTCTGAGGCTCAGAAACGATACCTGGCCACAAGCGTCGATGAAATGGTGAGCGCCATGCAACGCTTTGAGCAAGGCGACTTAACCGTAAAGCTTCCTACAACAAGAGACGGCGAAATAGGGCAGCTCTTCCAAGGGTTTAATCAAGCTGTTCATAAGATTCGCCACCTCCTTGTTCAAGTGCTCGAAACCGTTGAAGCCACCTCTTCAGCAGCCTATCAAATTAATCAGACCACAGAATCGCTAGCAGCAGGTGCCCAGGAACAATCTGCGCAAGCAGGCGATGTGGCTGCCGCGATGGAAGAAATGACACAAACCGTTTCGGAAAACGCCACGCATGCTGCCACTACAGCAAAAGCATCTAGACACAGTGGTGGTATTGCTCAAGAGGGTAGCCAAATTGTTCAGAGAACCATTGCAAAGATTCATGCTATTGCTCAGATCATGGAATCTTCCACGGCGACGGTTGAGCGTTTGGGACATTCAAGCTCTGAGGTTGGATCCATTGTTTCTGTCATTAAGGACATTGCGGATCAAACGAATCTACTCGCCCTAAACGCTGCGATTGAGGCGGCTCGGGCAGGAGAGCACGGTAAAGGATTTGCCGTCGTTGCAGACGAAGTGCGTCAACTTGCAGCCCGTACAACAGAGGCTACACAAGAGATCGAGCAAACGATTCAAGCCATCCAGCAGGAGACACAGCAAGCGGTCATAGCCATCGGACAAGGCAAAGCGGAGGTATCCGATGGTCTCGCTTTGGCAGACGAAGCAGACATGGCCCTAAACCGTGTTGTACAAGAAGCCGAAAACGTAATCGAAGGAGTGAACCATATTGCAGCTGCTAGTGAGGAGCAAGCTGTGACGAGCCAAGAAGTAGCTCGCAATGTTCAAGCTATCTATTCCGTTTCTCAGGAGGCTGCTCAAGGGGTTACCGAGATAGCTTCTGCGGCTGAGAGTCTGAGTCAGTTGACAGCGGATCTGCACACCCTCGTACAATCCTTCAAGGTAGGCTCAAACGCTCCAGTTCGACCTGCTGTTGATCGTAAGCATTCCGTCTCCCCTCGCCGTTCCCGTCTACCGCTTTCAACATATTGAGAGCGCCTAAGGTATAGTCTAAGTAGTACTCAGCATGTGAACCGCTCCGGGTTTGCTGGAGACTCCAAACTTTGAGAACTTGGAGTCACGAACAACGCAAAACGATACTCCTTCGAGGTTCGCAAACGGGCCACCTGCATGGTGTTCGAGCACGAATACAACTATCCCTCCCAGTGGGGCACTATTCGTTCCATCGCTGAGAAAATTGACTGCACACCCCAGACCTTCCCGACCTGAGTTCGTCAAGCCGAGCAGGACCAGGGACGACGCGCTGGCGTGACAACCGATGAGCGTAGGCGCATCAAAGAATTTAAGCGCGAGAACCGCGAACTCCACCGCGCCAACGAGATCCTGTGCAAGGCCTCAGCCTATTTCAACCAGGCGGAGCTCGACCGCCGACTCAAGACAGGGTTGCGTTTATCGACGATCATCGCGATCTGTACGGAGTCGAGCCCATCTGTAAGGGGCTACCGATTGCTCCGTTTACCTACTACGCCTACAAAGCATGGGAGCAGAGGGCCTCGTTGTGCTGAGCCCGTGTTAGACGTGACGACGAGTTGCGTGTGGAGAGTAGGTGTGGGACGCTAACCTCAGTGTCTACGGAGTACGCAAGGTATGACGGCAACTGAGGCGAGAGGGAATCTTAGTCGCCCGCTGTAGTAGCCTGATGAAGGAAATGAGGCTGCACGGTGTTATTTGCGCCCTTGTAGACAGTGAGAGTGACCTTAGCCACGATTTACATATTCGTAAAGGTGTGATTGCATTTGTTGCGATTAGGCGAAAACAAATGGGATAAAATCGACATTTCCCTTTTAAGATGCTGGAGGGTAATGGTAGCAATACTTTTCAATGGCTTCTGCTCGCTGCTGCTCCACTTGAGCAATATGCTGCATCTTCGCCTCATGGCTGAGGCCTTCTTCAAAACGAATAGGGAATTTCTCATGCACCGCTTTCACTATGCGGAAATACACCACTTCATACTCACGTCGGAAGTGAATAAGGTCAAACGGACGCATTGCGGGAGCAACACCAATTGTCTGTTCGGTTATGGTGCCTACTCGTTTGCCGATCAGCTGTGTTGCCTTCGCAACCTCAGCAGGCACCGGATACTGGCCTCTTTTTCGTTTCGATTGGTAGTCGCGCCATGCTCCGTAGTGCCAGTGATCTCCCAGTCGCTTGCCCTCGTCAACTGAATCTGGATCAAGGCAAAACGCTTTCGAGAGATTCGAGCCTACATGCCTGCGCAGATCCGTTACTCTAGCGGTCTTGTTTGCCAAGCGTGCTTTAGCTCGTTTTGTCTCTTCTCGGATCACGAACTGGGTATACGACAGGAGGTCTCGTCTAAGGGCTTGGGAAAAACGCACCACAAACGTCTTGGCAATGTTTATATAGAGTCCAGCTTGGCATAGCTCGCGGATCGTTCGTTGTTCAAGAGGCGAAAAACATTTCAGGTCAGGTGCGAAAGCAATCACCTTTTTCTGCGGGCCCAAGATCGTTGTCAAACCTTGCGCAGAAGGTTCCAAACGAATCTGGCCTACCCCCACCTGATTGACAGCCTCTAGGTCCGACCACACTTCCTGCTGCAACTCATGCTCTGAGCGCTCATCGACATAGGTACTATCTTTGCCCAATAGCTTCAGGTATGTCTTGAAGAGCAGCTCTTGCTCGCCGAACAACTGCACTGCTGAGCACAGGTTGAGGTAGGCTCGTTTGCGCGTAGGGTTGGCCATGTGGAAGTACGCGTTGAGGTCATAATGTACCCTGCCCCCGCCTACAAACCGCTCGTAGTATTCTGGGTCGATGGAAAAACGCTTCAGCTTGCGAACTTGCTCTTCGGACTTCACGCGGACAGTTTCTCCGTCTTCACTCTGCTTGGTCAGGTAGCGTTCGCGGTAGCGGCCGTCAGCATCAATGTAGGCAAAGGAACTGATGATACTTTGGATTTCAACCGTCTCCCACTCGTCTGCTTGAGGGTCATAAATCGCATTTGTTGCCAACGTCATTTTCGTTGAACGAAAAACGCGGATCACACTGTTTTTCTGGCTCCGGCAGGGGGAGACGCCTTTGACCTTGGCAAACTGATAGAAGCTAGAGGGTACAAAGGCCGGACTGCCGTGCTGGTTAGCGAAGTGGCAGGCCATCACTACGACATCCTGGGTGAAGCCATTGGGAGGAATAGGACCATACTTCCCCTCGCAGTAAAAGGCGTGCTTCGTGCCCTTGATCGTAGTCTCCCAACTCTTGTGGAACGAGCGATTCGCCAGGTATTGGGTATCGCGTTGCAGAGGAAAGACCGGGATCTGGCCTAAGCATCCGCCATCGTAGGTGGGAAGAGGAATCGTCTCGATAAGGGGTTCAGCCTTGTGAGCTGTTCTACTTTTCCCCTGGTTGGCAGCCGACGAGGTAGAGTGAGTCATAATCTGCTAGAGGTGCAACGAGTCTAGCACATGGCCAATCAATGGCAAGCTTTGGGGTTGAGGAAAAGTCAGTTTTTGCTTTACGGCGCTGTTATTAACTGCTATACTGGTGCTGTCTTGTCATGCTCTCTATCCAACGGTGTGCGGCTATCTTGAACCAAGGGGCGAACCACTACTCCGAGGAGGAGATAAGGCGGGTGCGGGACCTCTTGTACAAGCTAGGCTACGTCGACTATGAGATCTTCAAGGAGCAGAACCGGAGAGCGCGCGATCCTCTACACGCGCGTATCGACCGATGAGCAGGCCGAGCGGGGTTACAGCTTGCGTTATCAGGAGGAGAGGCTGCAGCACTACTGTAAGCTGAACGGGATCACGGTGGTTGACCACTACCAGGATGATGCCTCGGCCAAGACGTTTGACCGTCCGGCCTTCATTAAGCTGCTCAAGTACGTGCAATCGCACCGACGGGAGATCGATCAGGTGTTGTTCATCAAGTGGGATCGTTTTTCGCGCAATGCAGAGGCAGCGTATGTGATGATTCGCACGCTACGGGACCTCGGCGTAGAGGTGCAAGCGATTGAGCAGCCGATAGACCTGTCAGTGCCGGAGAACCAATTCATGCTAGCGTTCTACTTGACCGCTCCTCAAGTAGAAAACGACCGCCGTTCGTTGAACACAAAGGCAGGCATGCGCCGAGCTATGAAGGAAGGGCGTTGGGTTTCCTCGCCTCCAAAGGGCTACAAGAAAGGCCGTGATGCACTAGACAAGCCCTTGATGCAGCCCGGAGAAGCTGCGGTGTTTGTCCATGAGGCGTTCACCGAGATTGCTAAAGGCTGTTATACCCTAGATGAGGTTCGACTCAGGTTGCGAAAGAAGGGGTTCAAGTGTAGTAAGAATCAATTCGGTTTATTGCTCCGAAATCCTGTGTACATGGGTAAGATTCGAATACCCGCGTGGCAGGATGAAGAAGAGCAACTCGTAGATGGACTGCATGAGCCGCTTATTAGTGAAGAGGTTTTCCATCAAGTACAGGCCGTTCTAGAAGGACGGAAAGGGCGGCGGCGAGGCAAACCAACACGCCGCCATGAAGCCTTGCCACTACGTGGTCATCTGCTCTGTAGTCAATGCGGAGGTAACCTGACGGGCAGCGTCTCGAAAGGCAATGGCGGTTCCTATTACTACTATCACTGCCAGAAGGGCTGCAAGGAGCGTTTTCGGGCGGAGGACGCCAATGCCGAATTTCTACGCTATCTGCGTTCCCTATCAATTGCCCCCGAGGTAGCCCAGCTTCACCTCGCTATCATGAATGACATCTTCAAGGAAAGAGATGGGGACCGAAGCAAGGAAAACACAAGAGTTGGCAGGGCACTCGCACAAATCAATGAAAGGTTGCTGCGAGCGGATGAGATGTATGTCGAGGGGCGCTTAGAAGCAGACTCACACGCTCGGCTCAAACAGAACTACCTCGATCAACGGAAGGATCTAGAGGAGCAGCAGCGGAAAATAGCGGATTTTGGCTCACATTATGACGAATACCTGCGCTATGGCTTCTCGCTCGTATCGAACCTGCCTGGCTACTATAAAAAGGCCGATTTGCGGGGTAAACATGAGATCGTGGGTTCGATATTTCCGGAAAAACTGACGTATGCAGATGGGACGTATCGAACCAGTCGTTACAATGAGGTAATCGCCCTTCTAGGGGGTAAGAGAGCGGATTTGGTGACCCAAAAAGAAGGACTGACCACTGAAATTGGCGATCAGTCCTATGAGGTTGCCCTACTAGGATTCGAACCTAGAACCTCCTGATCCAGAGTCAGGCGCTCTGCCAATTGAGCTATAGGGCAGGGTTGGTCAAAGGGCGCATAAGATACGGTCCGCTGCCGCGCTTGGCAAACGGCGTAGGTGGCCATGCTGCGGGATGTCAGGACTCTTTGCGGCGGTTTCACGGGAAGCCCGTAGGTGCCTGGATGCGCAAGTCTCAGTGTTCGGCGAGCACGATGGTATACGCCTGGTAGCCTGCAAAGACGCCAAACCCATTGGAGGTATTGCTTTGAACGCGTATGGGTTCGGCAAAGGGGTTATCGGAGAGTTCGTTTTGTAGCTCAAGCGTTTTGTGGTAGCGGAAGAAGGCTTCCGTCGTTGTGTAAAAACGTAGCGTAATCTTGACACGCGGATCAGGGTTCGTACCCTGGAAAAAAGGCTCCTGCACCGTCAGCGAGAGCGTTTGGGTCTTCCCGTCGAACAAGTCATCTTCGAAATAAGCCGTGTGGAAAAAGGTAGGTCCGGTTTCGATAGCAAGCGCATTCAAAATCACATCCGCGGACTCGAAACCACCCGAAAGGATATAGGTCTCGGAGCCATCGTCATGGGAAATGGTGACTTCTTGCAAAACATCTATCGCATAAAAGTTGGCTTGTTGGGCCGGATCATCTAGCGTTAGCGATACATTGAGGCGTGTAAGCCCAATGTCGTCACGCAGTGTATCGACGGTAATGCGTGGGCGTATCAGCTCAACGGGCAGCGTTGCGCGTGCTTCAACGGGCGCATACTCGGGAGCCGAAATACGCAGCCGATAGGTCGAGCCTGGGCGCGGCCGGCTATGCTGCGCGCGATAACGCCCGGCCCCAGTGTGTTGCAGTCGTTCGAGCAAGCGGTCCTCCTCCCATACCTCTACGGTAGCGTCCAGGAGCGGAAACGGCTCCAGATCCTCTTGATAGCCAACACTGCTGTGTACATCTACGCGCCACAGACTATCGGCAGAGAAGAGGCCCTTGGCTACAATCTGGCGTTCGTGCGGGGGCACATCGACCACTACGGTTTGCTCACACCCCCACAGGAGCAACGCCAGAAACGCACGGGATAAACACCGCACCATTATTGTTTTCATATGTAGGGCTAGCATAGACGTGTCAATGGTTGCTGAAGCGAGGACATCAGAGGGAAAAGCTCCAGGTGATGGAGGGCAAAATGGGGAAGAGGTTGACCTGTTTGTACACGGCTCGCCCTTGGTCTCGACCCTCGAAATAGAAGAAGGGGTTCTTCCGGTTGTAGGCATTGTAGACGCTGAACATCCAGGTATGGCGGGCGCGGTGCCAGCGTAGCGAGAAGTCCAACCGATGGTACGGACGCATACGGAAGCTATTACGTTTGCCATAGTGAGGCACGGACGGTTGGTACTGGGTCAAGTCGTTGGTGTCGCGGAAGCGCGCCGTGGCTAACGTGATCGCATTGCCGGTGCCGTAGACCCACGTAGCACCGAGATCCCAGCGCGCACTCAGCCGATGCGTCAGCACCAACGACACGTCGTGACGGCGGTCGTAGCGATAGGGAAAGCGGTCGCCGTCGTTGAGGTCATCGAATTGACGTTCGGTCCAGGACAAGGTGTAGCCGAGCCAGCCCGTGGTGCGCCCCTGCTTTTTCTGAATGAACCCTTCGGCACCATACGCCCATCCTTCGCCGAGCGTCACCTTGTCTTGCCAGTTTTCGCTACGCCCGATAAACGCCGCTCCTGACTCATACTCGATTAGATTGTCCAGGCGTTTATAGTATCCTTCGACGCTGATTTCCCACTGCCCGTTGCCCGGAAGGTGCGTAACGCCAATGGCGGCTTGCCATGCTTTCTGGGGCGGGATACGTTGCGTAGACGCGACCCACAAATCTGTCGGAAGCCCAATGCCCGCGTTGGTCAGCAGGTGCAGGTACTGCTGCATGGTGCCAAACGAGGCCTTGGCCGACCAGTTGTCCCGCAGCAGGAAGCGCATCGCCAACCGGGGCTGTATCGAGCTGTAAAACGTTCCTTCGACGTACATGCCTGATGCATGGACGCCGAGATTCGCTTTTAGGCGCGGGTGGATTCTCCAATCATCCTCGATATACCCGTTAAACTCAAAGCCTGAGAACCGCGTGGAGTCGGGCGTGAACCGGAAGCCGTTGCGGACATCATCGAGGCGCTCGTTGAATTGCCCCACGCCCGGCGTGAACCAGTGATGGACAGCAAGACCACCAAACCGAATGGCGTGATTGGGTGTCGGGAGATAATCCAAGTCAATTTTCGCGCTCAGGTCTTCGATACCGGAACGGTAGGTAATAGCCGTGCTGCGGCTTTCGCCGCGAAACTGCTCGTCGATCTGGACCCCGATGTCGAACGCATAATGGCTGTACGTGAACGTGGTGTTGGCAAAGAGCTTGTCGGATAGCAGGTAGTTCCACCGGATCGTGCCCGTCCGATTACCCCAGTCCAGACGTGCATGCGTCGTCTCTACAGTTTCGTCGCCAAAATCTTCGGTCGTCGTATTCCCAAAGGCATCGCGCCCCGCGTAAAAGCTCACATAGAAACGGCTACGGGGCGAGACGATGTAATTGAGCTTGGCATTCAGATCACCGAAGTTGAAGATCGCATCTTCCGAACCGGGATCGTCGCGCAAGAAGGGACGTGCCAGCACATCAATGTAGGTCCGCCGGGCCGAGATGATGAACGACATGCGGTCTTTGATGAGGGGACCTTGCGCGGTGAGCTTCGAGAAGATCAGCCCTACGGCACCATCCAGCTCAAAGCGCTTCAGGTTGCCCTCTTTCATGCTGATGTCGAGCACGGAGGAGAGCCGTCCGCCATACCGCGCGGGGAAGCCGCCTTTGGTGAGTTGCACGTGTTGCAACGCATCGGTGTTGAAGACCGAGAAAAAGCCAAAAACATGATGGGCATTGTAGACGGGTGCGCCATCTAAGAGGATCAGGTTTTGGTCCGGGCCGCCCCCGCGCACGTAGAGGCCGCTCGCCCCTTCCCCACCGCTTTGCACCCCTGGCAGCAGTTGCAAGGCCTTGATTACATCGGCCTCGCCCAGCAGCGCAGGTACTTGCTTGATCTGCGCCAAGGGCAACGCGATGCTACTCATCTGGGTGGACTCTACCGCATTATCGACGCGCTCGGCCACAATTTCTACTTCCTCCAGGCCCACCGTTTCTGCGACGAGCGGGAGGTCGAGCTTGATATTCTCGGTGAGGTTGAGGGCCAACCGCTGCGACGCAAAGCCGATAAACGAGAAGCGCAGATAGACCGAGTCGGCGGGGAGGGTCAGGCTATAAAAGCCATAGCTGTTGGTCACGGTACCCACCTTGTGGTTGAGCGCATACACTGTCGCTCCGATCAGACGCTCGCCACTGGCTTCGTCGGTGATGAAGCCGCTGATCGTATACCGTGTGCGCGGAGTAGGTCCTATATCCGTGCTTCGGCTTGGGCGCTGTTCGGCCTTGGCAGCCGCTGGCTTGAGCATATACGCGCCCGACGAATGCCGTTCTACGGATAGGCCTGATCCTTCCAGAATACACGTGAGAATGGCAGCAACAGTCATCTCTTCGGCGCGACACAAGGTGGTCTTGTCCGCTACGTTGTCGGGGGCATAAATCAGGTCGATGTTCGTTGCTTGCACCACCTGCTCCAGCGCAGCCGCCAAGGTCTGCCCTCGAAAATCAAACGTGTAGCGCAGCGAATCGGACGGGGACGTAGCGGCTGCGGGTGTTTGCGCCATCGAAAGGACGGGTGGAAAACAGCACCACCCAAGCAGGAGAGCCAGACACGCAACGTGCGTGATGCGACGAGCAATCATGGACGTAAAAAGCTAAGCGAAAGAGAGCAGGCGAGGGCTAAAACAGGTGGTAGCCTGTTGCTGTAGCCTCGTACTGGCAGTTCAGGAAGGCGCAGATAACATCCAGCACTGCTGTGACATCGGGCTGTGGGTCGAGGTAAAGCGCAAGGGACGTTTCCTGCAAGGCAGGTGTCGTGCTCAGCGTCATCCCGTAGCGGCGGATGAGATCGCTCAAGATGTCGTCGAGCGGTTGATCGATAAACGCAAAGCCTCCTGCTCGCCACGCTAGAAACGTGTCTACCGTTGTTGCTTCAGGTGCATGCGGTTGGGTGTCAGTGGCGGTGAGCCAGCTCATCTCTCCAGGATTCAGACGAACGGTTGCCTCGGGGGCATCCAACGGCGCAAAGCCAACGGCTCCAGAAGCCAGCACCACCCGCGTTTCGGGGCGCTGCTCATCGGGCCACGCACGGACGTTAAACGTGGTGCCTAGCACGGTTACGGCGGCATTGAATGTTTCGACGACAAACGAACGCTCGGCGGGCGTGACATCGAAAAAAGCTTCACCGTGCAGTCGGACGTGGCGCACCCATGGTCCAAGCGAACGGTGGTAGGTCAGCATCGCTCCGCTGTTCAACTCGACTTCCGAAGCATCGGGTAACACGACGGTTAGACGCTCACCGACAGGTGCGGTTACCGTGATGGGCTGCAACCAGCCAAAGAGCGCCAGCCCCACAAGCACCACACTAACCCCGACAGCCAGCCAGCCCCGCCGCAAGCGCAGGCGGGAGGAGCACTGCGGCTGCCGATCCAAGCGCGAGCCAACAGATCGAGGCGCAGCGTCGGCCCTTTCGGCGATGCGTTGCCACATGGCCTCCAGGTCGGGCGTGGCTTCGTCCGGTACCGCCTCGGCCAAACCTGCAAGAGTCCAGGTTTGGGTATAGGCGTGGCGTTCGTCGCCAGGGCACGCTTCCAGACGTTCCTGCAAGGCAGGCGGCACGGGACGCTTGTCGAGTGGATTCATGGAGTCGTTCATGGTTGTAGCAGGTCGGCGTCGAAGGCATGGAGGCGGTGGCGGAGGTGTTGGAGCGCTTTCCAGATGTGGTTATCTACCGTCTTGACGGAAAGGCCCATCACGGCTGCGATTTCTTCATAGCTCAACCCGTCGAAGCGGCTGAGCTGAAAGGCTTCGCGGCGGCGTACAGGCAATTCTTGAATCCAAGCGCGGATGTGGGCACCGAGCAGGCGTGCCCGTGTGGTTTCTTCGGGCGAAGGCGGAGGTTGGGGCGCATCCATGTCGCTCAACAAGGCTTGGCGTGTGACAGACGTGCGCTCCTGGGTCAAGGCGAGGTTACGCACCATCACGTAGAGCAGGGTTCGCAAGGAGCGCGTGGGGTCGAGCGTCGCCCGCTTCTGCCAGAGGCGCAGAAACACGTCTTGCACGATGTCCTCCGCACGATCAGCCTGCTGCGTCAGCCGCAGAGCGTAGCGAAACAAGGGCTTCGACGTGGCCGCAAACAGCGCCTCGAACGCCTGCCGATCCGACGCCCGAAGGTGCGCGCACCAAGAGGAGAAACGCTCGGGGTCGATCTCTGACGAAGCGGAGGCGTTGTGCGAAAAGACGGCTAACACCATAACGGGCGGGGCACTCCCTCTGTCCAAATGGTCGGTTTACGTCCTTTAATACGATCCACGCAGGCCGACTCCCTATTGCGCCGCTCCATTTTTTAGGGCACAAGTTAGTGGGCCACGGGCAGGGCGATGCTGATAGATATGCGCTCTGCACCTGCCGCAAGGCGGAGGTGGAAAAGGAGATAAGCCTTCAGTGTCTGCTCACGCCATCGGCTGCGCAGTGGAGCCAGTAGATAACGATTGGCGGGCGACGGCTTCCAACGGCACGCGTCGCCACTCGGCGATTTGCTCCATAATGCGCGTTTGCACCAAGTCGCGGAGCGTTGCGGTGTCTGTCGCTTTGAGGCCAATGGTCTCTATTGGGTTGAGCACTTTGAGGCGAATGGTGCTCGGCTTGCCGAACTTCCACGTGTTTTTGGGCAAGGCATTTTGCGTCCCTTCGATGACGAGCGGTAAGATCGGCACTTGCTCCTTGATGGCGATACGGAAGGCTCCGTCGGTGAAGGGCAACATGCGTCCGTCGCGCGAGCGGGTGCCTTCGGGAAAGAACATCACTGAGCACTTCTGCTGGAGGTATTCGCGTGCTTTGATGAGCACGTTGGCGCGGCTTCGTTTGTTGCCCCGGTCCACAGGAATGTCGCCCGCCAAGCGCATCATCCAACCTGCGACGGGGATCTTGAACAACTCGGCTTTGGCAACCCATTTCATCTCCCAGGGCAAGCGACTGATGATCGGGATGTCGGCGTGCGACTGATGGTTGCTCACCACGACGTAGGGTTTGCGCGGATCGTGAATCATCTCCCCCAAGATCTCGACGCGCCACATGGGGTTCACGTGCGTCATCATTGCACCGAGGCGACGGAACCAGTATCCCGTGGCATAATGGGCGGGGTCGCGGTCGAAGAGGCGACGGATGGCAAGCAGCGGAAGCCACACTACAATCAACGCGATGATGGCAGTCCACGTCCACAAGGAGCGAAGAGTGGCAAGCATAAGGCAGTCAATAGCGTCTAACAACACGGTCAACGGGACCTATCTGTTGCAAGAGCACGGTGTTCGTTTCTGACAAAAACAGCGATTGCTATGAAACGTCAGACAAACGGCTAGCGTTTCGCGGTTTGCCTGTGTCCCAACGATTCTTGACACGAGAAGTTGTTTATGGACGGTACGCTTCTCACGATTTTACTATTGCTCGTCTTTGCCACGGTCGTCGCGCTGGTGCAAAGCCGCCGCCGCGATAAGTGTCTGCGTGCCTTCGATGGCTTTCATATCACGATGGCCGAAAAGGGCGGCGACCTGACGTGGGGCACCCCCACGATCTATGCCTCGGGGATGGAGATCAGCTACGCCATGCCCGTCGAGACGAAGCATGGTCATGTCGAGTACTCCTTCCTGTTCTACAAGGAGCAGTACGATGCCATGGACGCGCTCTATCGCTACCCTGGAGGCCTGACACCCGAACAACAGCAGCGCCGCGCCGTCATCATCCACCGCACAGCCCAGCCGAGCCTGTGGCGCCGCGCCGCCCGTGGGCTGCGCAATTGGCTAAGCATGATTCGGGATGCGGTGATGCAGGCCGTGACGGTCGTCATCGGCGTAGCTAAAGCACGGCAACCGGGGTCAGCGGTGCTCACGACGCAGGAAGCCCAACTCAAGGCCCTCTCCAGTGAGATCATCGGTCACGCAGGTAATGCCTTCGACCCGATGCTCGAACAGCATCTGTGTCGCCAAGTGGTCGTCGAGGTGACACGCAATGGCAAGAAACACAGCTACTGCGGCTGGCTCCGCGATTACACCAGCCGCTTTGTCGAGATTGTAGATGCCCGAGCCAACACCCAGGCGGCCTTTTTACCTGCGGCCGCGTACGGCCTTGCTGATGAAGCGCCCGAAGGACTGCAGCTACGCCTAGACGAACGCGGGCGTTTTAGTGTAAGCAACCAGAGCGCATGGGTCGTACACGTGGATCGGCTGGAAGCACCTGGATGGAGCTATGAGATCGACTGCATCGTCCCGCCCGATTACACGGCGGATGTGGCGTTGCCCACACATGTGGACCCCACAACCGTGCGCGTAACCGTGGGAGCCGTCCAGCGCATCGACATGGTCATTCCGCGTACCCATGCGCTGATTCGCCATGCGGCCCAAGCGCCGTCGGCGTCCTTGCTGGCCACCTTAACGGAAGTGACGACGCAGACAATCACCCAACCTTTTCGAGACGTGGAGACCACCGAGACGTCGCCTAACCCGATCGCTTAGCCTGTGGACATCCTCAAATATTTCTACGAAGAACCAGCCTCGTTGGAGGTGCTGACGCCCGCGCTCAACCCCGATGCGAAGCAACACAACCGCCCGTTGCTCTCGCTAGAGGAACTGCTACATGCACCCCGCTACTACCGCGCCTACTGGGCCGGTAGCAACCTCGCAGAGGATCGGGTCGGCTTAACGGCACTCTGGCAACCCGCTGCTTTCGTAGACCCGCTGGTCGACGCCTTCGGTGAGCTGGCTTGGTGGCAGGTCTCGCGTGGAAAAGCTGTGCAACCCGTCGCCGAAGAGGACCGTGCAGCCGTCCTGGCAGCACCAGCCGATGTCGCTGCTCTCGTGGCTACCCCTAACGCCCAGCCCGATACAACCAACCTCATCGCCGTAACCGCAGGTCCCCGCCGCGAGACTTTGCCTGCGCTCCGCACGCTGCTGGATGCAGGCACGGTTGTAGCATTCCCTGAACCTGCCCACCACGGCTTTGACTGGAGCTTTTTCAGCAAGACCCCGCTACGCGAACGACTGACAGCAGCCCTGCGCGCTAGATCCTATCCCAACGTACGTCGTTTTGTTGTGCCCTTCCAACGTGCCCGCTCAGAGCAAAAATTCTACTTCGAGACGTGGATGCTAGACGATCTCCCCGACTACATTGAGGAAATTCCATGAGCGCACGCTTTTCCGATGAGCACTGGATGGCGCACTGCCTCGCCCTCGCCGCACATGGAGCTGGGATGGTGAGTCCTAATCCCCTCGTCGGTTCCGTTATCGTGGATGCCGACGAGAGGGTTTTGGGCGAGGGGTACCACACGCGCTACGGGGCGCTCCATGCCGAACGCGAGGCCATCGGAGCGGCTGAAGTTAAACATGGTAGCGCGGTATTGTGCGATGCCACCCTCTTCGTCAATCTGGAACCGTGCAACCATCACGGTAAAACACCACCCTGTACCGACATCATCCTCGAAAAGGGCATTCCGCGCGTTGTCGTAGGGATGGTTGATCCTTTTCCGCAGGTCGCGGGGAGCGGCATTGCGCGGTTGCGCGCCAACGGCGTGGAGGTGCGCGTGGGCATCTTGGAACACGCCTGCAAGCGCCTCAATGAAGCCTTTACACACCACATTGCCACCGGACGCCCGCTCGTCACGCTCAAGATGGCGCAAACCCTGGACGGTCGTATTGCAACACGCACAGGCGACTCCCAGTGGGTGACGGGGTTACCCGAGCGCACCTTGGTGCATCAGTGGCGGGCGACGCTAGACGGTGTCCTCGTAGGGGCCAACACGGCTCGCACCGACAATCCGGCGCTTACTGTGCGGCATGTAGAGGGACGCCAGCCCATCCGCGTTGTGCTCGACCGAACAGGCGATTTACCCGCTCACCTCAACCTTTTCTCGGATGCGTTTGCGGCTCACACGCTAGCTCTCGTGGGACCAGCCGCCGACCCCGCGTATGCCGATCGGTTGCAGCGCGCGGGCGGGCGGCTAGCGACGGTGCCTATCGTAGAGGGACACTTGGATCTCGTAGCCGTTCTCACCCACCTCGGCCAAACAGGTGGTCTGGATGGACGCCCCTTGCAATCCCTCTTGGTAGAAGCTGGTCCGGGCCTAGCAACGGCGCTCCTGCGGCAAGATCTGGTGGACCGCTTCTTTCTGTTCATCGCCCCCAAACTCGTCGGCGATGGCTATCCGACGTTGTACGAGTTGAGTATTACGCAGATGCGAGAGGCGCAAACGTTTGTCAGGTCCGAGTGGGAGAACATCGGCGATAGCATGCTGTTTCGGGGCTATCAAAGAGCCGTCTAGCGGCATCATGCAACGGGATACCCATTGAGGCGTACGGCGGCCTTCCTCATCACCAACCTTAGCCTTTCTATGTTTGATTTGAGTTCGCTCTTTGACGACACCAAAAACACCGACCAGCGTCTCGCACGCATTGAGCAGCAGCTAGAGGCCATCTCGGCACACCTCGGCATTGAGGATAATTATGAGACCATGTTGACCAAGAAAGCCTCGCCGGAAGTCATCGCGTTTGTCCGAGAAGGCCGCGAACTGGAGGCGATCAAACAATACCGTCAGGACACCGGAGCTTCGCTCCGCCAAGCTTTGACCGCGATCAAGATCCTCGGTACGATGCCACTCCGGCGAGCTAAGGACTAAGAGCCTATCCGAAAACCTCAATTGAGATTCGCATGGCTACAACACGCGCATACCACGTTCTGCTGCATCACCGTAGCGCGGCTACGGCTGCTTTGCACGCCTTGTCTGCCCGCGTTTCGCTCATGCTCCATTCTTGCAAGCAGGTTTTCGGATAGGCTCTAAGCGGTGGTGGCAGACCACGGGGCTTCATCTCGCTTCCAAAACCAGAGTACGAGGCAGCCGACGCTAAAGACAACCGTAGCAAGGAAACTCGCTTCTGGGCCAAACGAGCCTCCGGTTAGCCAGATGGGACCGTCCATCGCCAGATCAACAATCAGGGCTGGTGGTTTGTAATCCAAGCCACTGAGTGGCAATGTGAAGCCAACACTCAAAAGCCAGTTCCAGCCCCCATGCCATGCACAGATACCCACAATGCTGCCCTCACGTAAAGCCCATAGGGCCAGGAAGAGCGAAAACAACAGCAAGTTGAGGTTCTGAAGTAGGTTGGCATCGATGGAAAAATGGTTGAGTGTGAAGACAACGGAGCTGACTACAATGGCCCATCGAATCCCCTGCTTAGCAGCAAAAGCTGACAGCAGCCAACCTCGCAGCAAGATCTCCTCTATCGCACTTTGGAAGGCAAGGCCAAGCAAGATCAAGCCGATGATGCCTACAGCACGCGGATCGATCAGCGCTGGTCCCCACGCCTCTATCTGGTAACCACCGAATGCTGTAATCAGCACAACTAGGATCCCCATCATGCCTACGCCAACGAGCCAGCCGCGCAGGTATCGATAGGCAGCACGCTCCGCAACTAACCCAATGGAACCCAGCGGACGGTGCTCAACAAACGTGACCCATGCTCCTACGAACGCTCCTATCAGGCCGAAGAAAATAAAGAGAAAGCCCAAGAAGCTGAGTGCATCGCTCGGTGTGCTATCCGCATCCCCAAGGCCAAGGGCTGGCTTGATAAATAGGCTCCACAGAAAAGCAGGCGCAAGAACAAAGACAAAACTTAAAAACACGGAAACGGTGGCAGGTGGCACCCAGCCTTGTGCTTCAAGAGGAGCAAATACCGTTTTCCTCTTCCAATACGCTGAGGCCATAACAAACAGGGAGGAACGTTGAATGGAAACGTGTAGCGTTGCGTGATCGCTTACGCGACAGGAGTCCCCGTAGTTAGCTGAGCATGGAGGGAGCGATGGGACAAAAGCGATAGGAAAACGTGCCAACCTTACTCCGCTTCTAGAGAGCGCGCGCCAGAAACCAAGGCTAACATATCGGGGATTTGCGCCAGCGCTTCAGGTGGCGGCGTGCCTGTACCAATCCACACCGCATCAATTCCTGCTGCCGCCGCCCCACCCACATCGCGCCGTGCGCTATCACCGATCATAAGGCACGCAGAAGGCTCGACATTCATTTGATGCATTGCCTTTTCGAAGAGGACAGGCGAGGGTTTGACGCAGCCATGGTCTGAGGAAAACAGGAGAACCTCGAAACAGTCGAACACCTGTGCTCGCTTCAATGCGCGCAGCCATAGCGTCTTGTCGGCCCAAATATCCGCAATGAGGGCGAGGCGGTGCTGCTGAGCAAAAGTATGCAACGCCTCTGCATAGGCAGGTAGAATCTGTCCGACTTCGTGCCGAGCGAAGACGTGCGCCAACGTGTCGATTTCGGAGGGAGGCAACGGCGTGTGGCGCGTAATCGCTTGCAACGCCTCGACTACTGAAGGAAAACGTTCGTGATAGGCGGGGTCAGAGTAGCGGGCATCCAAATACGCAAAGCAGGCGCTGATGAGTGCCTGAGCCTTATCAGTGCCTAACGTTCCTCCACATGCAGCATACGTGGCTCCATAGTCTTCCGATGGCCCAAACCTGTCGCCGCCAAACATGAACGTGCCATTCATGTCGAGCAGCCAGACCGGATAGGTTCTGCAAAGGCGCTGCGCATGGGCATGGGAGGAGGACATAGGCTGCTCCAAAGCAAAGGATGGTGTAGCAATTGATCTGTTTGATAGCCGCAAGAAACGTTAGATGCAGGCTTGGGGGATGTCAAGTCGCTTCCCCACGATCCACATCAAACCTGTTAGGATCTGAGTTTTCTTTTTGCGAATTTGCCAGCGTTTCCCCTCCGTTTCATGCAAAAGAAGACGCAAATCTATGAACGTTGTATTGACGAGTCGCCTTAGCCTGATGATGCTGTTGCAGTATTTCATTTGGGGGGCCTGGGCACCCACGTTGGGCAACTACATGCAAACCATTGAGATGGGTGAGTTAATCAACTGGGCCTACTCTCTCGGGCCTATCTGTGCGATCATCGCACCGTTCTTCTTGGGCATGGTGGCGGACCGCTTCTTTGACTCTGAGAAAGTGCTCGGCGTGCTATGTTTGGTTGCTGGAGTTGCGATGTTGGCCATGCCGAGTTTTGCAGGGACGCCGCTCTTCTTGACGCTCCTCTTTATCCACGCCTTGTGCTACTTCCCTACGCTCGGCCTGACCGCTTCGCTCGCCTTCCACCACATGACCAATCAGGAAAAAGAGTTTCCGGTCGTGCGCGTCTTTGGTACCATTGGCTGGGTGATCGCAGGTGTTGTTATCGGCAAACTGCTGCAGGCGGACTCGACAGCGTTGCCCCTCTACATCGGCGGTGGGGCAGCCGTCTTCCTCGGCTTATACAGCTTCACCCTGCCTCTAACGCCTCCGCCCTCCGCAGGCAAAAAAACAACGTGGCGGCAGATTGCAGGCTTCGATGCGCTCAAAGCCCTCAACACCCGCTCGTTCATCGTTTTCCTGGTGGCGGCTACGCTCATCTTCATCGCCTTTGGCACCTACTTCCCCTACGCGCCCGTCTTCTTCCAGGCGATTCATACCGAGTTAGGCTCGCCTCATTTCGCCAACCCAAGCTTTGAAATGTCATTCGGGCAGTTCTCGGAGATCTTCTTCATGTTGCTGATTCCGTTCTTCTTCCGGCGGCTGGGCGTTAAGTGGATGCTCATGCTGGGCATGTTGGCGTGGGTCGCGCGTTTCACCCTTTTCTCCTCGGCCGCCCTCACCGGTACGTTCTGGCTCATCATGCTGGGTATCTTGATCCACGGCATTTGCTACGACTTCTTCTTCGTCACAGGCCAGATCTATATCGACAAGAAAACGTCGCCTGAGATTCGCGGGCAAGTGCAAGGGTTGCTCGTCCTGCTGACCCAAGGCGTCGGCTTTTTTATCGGGACGCAGCTTTCGGGTGCGTTTGTGAACACCTATGGGACAGGCGGTACGCTGGCCCCACCCGAATGGCAACTGTTCTGGGGTCTCTTTGCTGGAGCCACCGCCGTGTTTGCTATCCTCTTCTTTGTGCTCTTCAACGACAGCGTCGACACGGAAGAACCTGTGACCGTTTAAGCGTGTAGGAGACATATCATGAACACAAGAAGGGACTCCATGTGGGGTCCCTTCGCTTTTGCGGATGGCGTATGGTTGGGACGAGAGGCTTGCTGGGATGGCTGGTCGTGTTCGCCCTAGGTGGGGGGCTGCACGTTCACGCGCAACAGATCGATCACTGGGAAACAGTGATCTACGACAGTGACACGACGTGGACGTATGTGGTACCGACAGGACCTGTGCCGTCGGGCTGGCAAATGCCTGCGTTTGATGCCTCAAGCTGGCAACGTGGCCCAGGTGGTTTTGGCTACGGCGACGGCGATGACCGGACGCTGATTCCTGAACAGAGCTTGTCTGTCTACCAGCGTATCACCTTCTCGCTAGTCGACACCAGCACGATTGCGGCGGCCCTCCTGCATGTCGACTACGATGATGGGTACGTGGCCTACCTCAACGGCACCGAGATCGCCCGCCGCAACATCGGGGCGCCGTTTGGCCCTGAGCCAGCATTCGATGCGACCGCCAACCAACCGCATGAGGCCATGCTCTACTTGAATGGCGTCCCCGAATCGATCATTCTCCATCAAGCCCAATTGCGTGCGCTGCTAGTGGCAGGTGACAATGTCCTTGCCATTCAAACCCACAACGCCAATAGCACCTCCTCTGACTTAACGTCACGGGTCTTCTTCTCAGTAGGTGTCACCACCCGAGCAACCACCTACGGCGCTCCTCCTGCATGGTTTGAGTCGCCTGTGTCGACGGCGCTCTCATCGAACCTTCCGCTGGTTATTATTGATACGGATGGTGCAGAAATCCCCGATGAGCCTAAAATTCTGGGACGGATGGGCATCATCGACAACGGACCTGGAGCACGCAACCACATCAGCGACTCCTACAACAACTACGACGGTGTCATCGGCATTGAGCGGCGCGGCTCTAGCTCGCAGTCGTTCCCCAAGCTGTCGTACGCCGTCGAGCTACGCAACCCTGATGGTACCGACCTTTCGGCTCCGATCTTGGGCATGCCCGACGAGGAAGACTGGGTTTTGCATGGACCGTACAGCGACAAATCGCTGATGCGTAACTACCTCATCTTCACGCTTGCCAACCGGATGGGCGGCTACCACAGTCGTACCCGCTTCGTGGAACTGGTGCTCAACGATGACTATCGCGGCGTCTATGTCCTCATGGAACGCATCAAACGCGACAACGACCGTGTCGACATTTCGCGTTTGAACCCTGACGAGATCTCAGGCGACGACCTCACGGGCGGCTACATCATCAAGATCGACAAGGAAGAGGGCAGCCAAGTCGATGGTTGGCGATCTGCTATTCCCCCGCGCCCAGGACTCGTTCAACGCGTGTTCTATCAATACCACTACCCGCGCCCATCCGACATTGTGCCTGAGCAGGCCAACTACATTCGAGGCGTGATCGAGCAGTTTGAGCGCGTGATGGCCAGCAGCACCTTCAACGATCCAACGACAGGCTATACCCAGTACGTTGATATCCCGTCGGTGGTTGATTTCTACATCCTCAACGAGATCTCGCGTAATGTGGATGGTTATCGGCTGAGCACGTTCTTGCACAAAGACAAAGACAGCATCAACCCCAAGCTGGTTTTTGGGCCGATCTGGGACTTCAACCTGGGGTTTGGCAATGCCGATTATTACAACGGCGGCGAACCAACGGGCTTCCAAGCGCAAACACGCATTCCCGACTTCGACAGCTTCCAGCCTCCGTTTTGGTGGGCCAAGCTGTGGACGGACCCCGACCTCAACGCACAGGTCCAAGCGCGCTGGAGCGCGCTGCGCCAGACCGTGCTGCACACCGACTCGCTTATGGAGTTCATTGATGCAACCGCCACGCAGCTCGAAGAAGCCGCCGACCGCAACTTCGACCGCTGGCCCATCTTTGGGCTGTACGTTTGGCCCAACCGCTTTGTGGGCAACAGCTACGGCGAAGAAGTCGACTATCTCAAAAGCTGGCTGCGGCAACGGGTCGCCTGGATCGATAGCAGCCTGAGCACGGTCACGACGTCGACCTCGCAACCACCGTTGCAAGCCGTCCTCTCCCGCGCCTTCCCAAACCCCGTCCAGGACGAGGTCTCGTTCACGTTGTCTGTACCGTTCAGCCAACACGTCAAGGCGACAGTGTTCGACGTTGCGGGGCGCGAGATTCAAACGCTTCACAATGGCCTTCTAGACGCAGACCGCCGCCACACCTTAACGACCTCGACACAGGGCTGGGCTGGTGGCGTTTATCTGGTACGCATGGAGGGCATCTCCTTCTGGACGACCCGCCGCTTCGTTAAGGTACCCTAGGCTCGCGTTCGAGGCGTTCGCATAGGTAGCGGTGCATAGCCACAATGCGGTCTTTTCGCTGCACCAAGTCGCCCCCACTGATAACGGCTTTCTTGGCGGCAAAGACTTTCGGGATCCGCCACTGCCCGTGGGCATAGCTGTACATCCAAAAGAGTTCGACGAAGGCAACGATCAAGTTGAGGCGATAGAAGAGGCTTGGTTTTTCGAGGCGAAAGCCGAGCCGTTCGGCGGTGCGGTTGCTGAAGAAATACGATGTGCCCGAAATGGTCAAGGATGCCGGCAGCACACCGGTTTCTAACTCTTTGATGATGTTGAGCAAGCCTTCCAAGTAATACGCCAAGATTTTGCGGTTGGCGCGTATCCCTCGGTCGGCCCACTTCATGTGGATGAGATAGTCAAAGTTAGTGCCGTTGTGGAGGTCGTAGTGGTTCTTGCTAGCGCCAAAAACGAGCAGGAGCGGCGAGTAGTAGGTATAGATCCCGAGCAGCCGCATCAAGGGCGTCGTACCGAAGAAAAAAACGGGCACGAAGAGCATAACCGCCGGAATGCCCCACAACGCATCCAAGGCATTGAACAGTTCACTCATCGCCGCCATAGCACTAGCAAAAAGCACGATAGCGACGGTCCACTGTACCCACAACGGCCATTCGTAAAACGACCTCATAGATTCATCACACAGAGGTTAGGACGCAAAACTGACACGAAGTTTACGCACACGGCCTAGGCACAGTTGATACGTTTCCGTAATCTAGGTTCACGTCAAGGTGCCTCGTTGCCGTCCAGTCCTTAAAATTGGCAACCTCTGCTGAAGAATTGCGCCGGAGCACGTACCTTCTCGTCTTGCTTGTCAGGTGCCGCAGCCTGGTCTTCCCCTACCTACCCGTACCATCACCACTGCTCTGTTATGGCCTTCCGCATCTTTGTCGTTGAAGATGAAGCCGATTATGCGACGCTGATCGGATATCGGCTGCGCAAAAGCCCGAAGGTCGAAGCCCGCTTTTTTCCTACTGGCGAAGCTGCCCTCGCGGCACTGAATGATGCCCCCGAGGCCATCTTCTTGGATGTGATGATGCCGGGCATCGGCGGCCTCGAAACGTTGCGTACCATCCGCGAATACCGTCCCCGCATTCCCATCGTCATGCTCACCAGCCAGACCTCAAAGGAGCTAGTTCTACGAGCGATGGAGTACGGGGCCTATGACTACGTCGTCAAGGGA
The DNA here is from genome assembly GCA_032356285.1 of Smithsoniella earleae. NCBI lineage: Eukaryota > Viridiplantae > Chlorophyta > Ulvophyceae > Smithsoniella > Smithsoniella earleae. The sequence goes on along the minus strand of JAULKQ010071427.1, from coordinate 39,208 downwards.
CAGGACGACATGAAGCGGATTCCTGTTTTGTTGGAGCACTTGCAAGAGCGTAAAGCTCTCCTTAAAGGGGCCGAAGCGTTTGTGACGCCGCGCCCGCACTTCTGGGGCTTTCCGAACATACTCGGTGAGAGTGAGACTATGGAGAACACGTTCCTCCAGATGCGCGGAAGCCTGCGCGGCCGTCATAACATCGCGCTCCTGGGTGAGGTTGGCGTTGGTAAAACCACCCTTGCACAGATGCTCTACCGCTGCTTAGCTGATCGGACAGCACCCATCTATGGCGTCAACTGCCGTCATCAGAGTGCAGCAGCGAAACTGTTTGGTACCTCAGCGACATCCCAACAGGCGGCTGTCCCTAGCCTGATCCACCAAGCCCGAGGCGGCTTGCTCATTCTCGAAAACGTGGATGCCCTAAGTCTAGCTGCTCAAAAACACCTTTTGCAACTACTCGAAGGCACAGGCAAACGCCCAGCTCCCGACATCCAGTTTCTTACGACCTCCGCTCATAATATCGCCCAAATCGTCCAGCAAGGGCAGTTTCTCCATCGGTTGTACAATCACCTCTTTGCCTACTCCATAGCGATTCCGCCCCTGCGTAAGCGCGAACACGATGTGCTGCTTTTGGCGATGCATTTCCGCAAAACCTTTCTCAATGCCTATCCGAAAGCTCCGCATCGTCGGTTTACGCCGGAAGCGCGCCAAGTTATCACCCGCTATCAATGGCCGGGCAATGTCGCCGAACTCAAAGCCGTGATTGAGCGCGCGTTGAGCAACCCGCAGCCTACCACCGAAGGCATCACGCCCAAAGATTTATTTCCGAAGCTCGGTGCTCGCCCAAAACCTGCACAGGCCCAAGCATCCCCGCAAGCACCTGCCGCGCCACAGCCTACGATGAAGCGGTAGGCTCATGAAGTGTTGCAACGCCTGACGAGTCTCGTCGTAGGGGGCCTCTTCCCCCAACCATTTTTTGTGTGCATGTCTACCTCTTCTGCTCCCGTGTATGCGGGCCTCATGCGTCGGGGCGTTGCGTATCTGATCGATTGCACGGTCGTTTTTGGCGTATTTGCTATCACCCAACTCCTCCTTTTTGCTCCGCTGCGGGCACTAATCGGCATAGAAGAGCAGTGGTTCTATTCCGGCTTCAACACCCAACTCTATACACTGCTCACCATCTCCCTACCCGTTTGGCTCTACTTCGCATGGTTCGAGCAGTCGGCTTGGCAGGCGACCTTGGGCAAGCGTTTGCTCCGCCTCCAAGTTGTTGGAGCTTCTACGCAGCAACGCATTTCTTTCGGTACGGCGTTCCTTCGGACGCTCATGAAGCTGGTGCCTTGGGAAGTTGCTCACTTGGCGAACAACCTGCCGACGCCGATCTGGTATGCAACGGACCCTGGATTTCGCATCGGTTTCGCTGTTGCAGGTGTGTTGATGGGTGTCTACATGGTATTGGTTGCCATAACGGCACGTCATCAAGGCTTGCACGACCTCGTAGCGCGTACCACCGTACGCTACACGCCTCCCCTGTAGAGATGCCTACTTTTGCGACATAGGCACAATCACTGTCGCCTTTTGCGCCGCGCCTAGACTTGACCCTCCTGGCAAAGTAGGTCTAGGTCATCATGCTTGATTTAGGCATGGCTTTTGACAAAGCCATATGAAGCGAACCGTAGACGACCTTACAGTGCCTGCCAATTCAGGGTTCTTTGGGTACGTAACCACCCTCCGCTACGCCTTCCCCTTCGCTTAAACCGTGCAATCTATGGCTTTTCGTGTTTTTATCATCGAAGATGAGTCCGACTATGCCTCGCTGCTGGGTTATCGGCTGCAAACCAAAAACAAGCTCAATGCCCGCATGTTTTCAACGGGCGAAACCGCTTTAGCCTGCTTACATGAGAAACCCGACCTCGTTCTGCTAGACGTCATGATGCCCGGAATCGGTGGCTTAGAGACACTACGCGCGATCCGGCAGGCCTCTCCTAAGACTCCTATTGTTGTGGTAACCAGTCAGCTTTCAAAGCATGTAGCCTCTCTGGCGATGGAGTTAGGCGCGTACGACTACGTAGTGAAAGGCTATGATGACATGCGCCGCCTGCCTCTGCTCGTCGACGAGTTACGGCAGCGCAAGCGTCTTCTGCGAGGTGCACAAGGGTTCATGCAGCCGCGCCGCCAGTCTTGGTCGCTAGCGGGCCTGCTGGGCGAGAGTTTCGCGATGGAAACCATGTTTCGCCTGATGCGCCGTAGCCTACGTGCGTCTAGCAATGTCGCTGTGTTGGGCGAAGCAGGTGTTGGCAAAACGCTGGTAGCCCACTCCTTGCAGCGCCTTCTCGGCCAACCAGGCCAACCTGCGGTGCATATAGATTGCTGCGCTGAGGATAGTGCTACAGACCTCTTCGGTTATGCCCCCACAGATATCCATGCTGGGCTTCCAGGTCTGCTCGAACAGGCAAAAGGTGGGGTTGTAGTCCTCGAACATGTCGATGCGATGCCGCCTGCTATTCAGGCTCACCTGCTGAAACTGCTGGGCGGCGATAGCCTAGCCAATGACGATGCAACCAACGCCCTCCACTTACGCTTCATCGTGACAGCCACACAGGACATGATCCCCCTGGTGCGCAGCGGACGCTTCTCTGAACGGCTCTACTACCACCTTTTCCAATTTCCTATCATCATTCCACCGCTACGAGAACGCGACCATGACATCTTGCTCCTCGCGGCCCTTTTCCGAAAAGCCTATCTGCGCGCTTATCCTGAAGCCGAGGCTCGCCGTTTTACAGCCGAGGCCCGCGAAGCGCTGCTAGCTCATCCGTGGCTCGATAACGTCGTCGAATTGCAAAACACCATCATCGACGTCCTAGAAGCCGCTGGCACGGGTAAGCATATCACGGCATACGACCTTTTCCCAAACGCCTCGACCAAAACGAATGCTGATACGGCTGACTCATCCGATACGTTAGCAACTGTATCAAGCCCTGCCAAAAAAGCTGATACCGTTACCGAGATCCCTGCAACAGAGCATCTGTTAGGTGCATTGATCCTCCCCCATCCCGAATCTATGGATGGTGCTGCTGAAGACCTTGACGAGAGCCTAGGTAGCGGTGTGGACTTCCTTGAAGAACCGAGTGTTTTGAAAGACTATGCCGATACGCCAGACAGCAGGTCTCGCACAAGCCTAGCGGCACCATCAGACAACCCATCTCGCTTCCGTATGGGCCGTTCTGCTCAACCGATGATGCCAGCAAGCAATGAAATGGCGGGTATGCTCCACTTGTCTCAATAGCGGAACAGTGCAGCCCAGACATCACGATGGTCGAATCAAGCCAACCTGAATGTCCATTACGTTTGTATGGGTAGGCCCTGGTTTGAGCAAGCCATCGATAGCGTCAAAAAAGCGATAGGCATCGTTGTTGGCTAAACACGTACGTGCATCGAAGCCGATGCTTTGTGCAGCAGCTAGGGTGGCAGGCGTTGCCCAAGCACCTGCCGCATCCGTTGGTCCGTCGACGCCATCGGTGCCACCGCTGAGCAAGACGGCATCACATACTACACCATCCAATGTCACAGCGGCTGCCAAGGTGAGCTCTTGGTTGCGTCCGCCTCGTCCGGATCCCGTAACGGTGACGGTGGTCTCCCCACCCCACAGCAAACACAGCGGCTGGTCTGACCTTTGTTGGAGCAAGTGTTCGGCTTGCTGGGTGCCAACGATGCGCGCTTCTCCAGTTTGGTTGCTGGTGATGACCTCGGTCTGATAGCCACGTTTAGTCGCCTCGGCGGCTGCGGCTTCGAGCGCCGAGCGGTTGGTTCCGATCAGGTGCGTCGTGCTACGCTGGAAACAGGGATCATCGGATGTGGGCGTGTCGGGGACGTTGCCCGTGCAGCCTTCGATCAGATGGCGCTGGACAGCTTTCGGAAGATGCTCCCAGATCCCGTAGCGCCGCACAACAGCACGCGCATCGGTGAATGTCGTCGGATCGGGCACCGTCGGCCCACTAGCAATCACCGAGAGGTCATCGCCTACAACATCCGAGATGACAAAGGCATGGAGTGTGGCTGGAGCGGTCTGAGCCGCTAACTGCCCGCCTTTCAAACGCGACAGGTGTTTGCGCACCGTGTTGACCTCGTGAATGTCGGCTCCGCAGTGCAAGAGCAACTGCCCCGTCTGTTGAATATCGGCTAGGGTGAGTCCGTCGGCAGGTGCTGCCCACAACGCCGATCCGCCTCCCGAAATGAGCGCCAACACGAGATCGTCCGACGCTGCTTGGTCTGCCATCGCGAGTGCCTGTGCCGTTGCCTGTTGGCCTGCTGCGTCGGGGACGGGGTGTCCTGCCTCCTGCACGGCGATGCGCTCGGGAGCCGTTAGGTAGGACGGGAACGTCGCAACATAGCCATGCGGCACGATCACGGCTCCTGCGGTCAGTCGCTCACCTAGTACGGTCTCCAGATGACCAGCCATTGCCATCGATGCTTTGCCCGCCCCGATGACGTAGATACGTCGATATATATCCAGCGTACGCCAGAGGGAGGTCTCGTAGGTTGCCAAGAGCACCGCAGGCTGCACCCCGCGCAGCGCGGCTCGATAGATTGCCTGCACATCGTCGACCAAGGGTGTTGTCATGGGCTAGAGCAAGATCAAACGCAACACAAAAATGACGATAATACCCGTCACGCCAGCTACTGCCGACCCCAGCGTGTGGAGCTTGTAAGCATCAGCCACAGGCATTCCCGAAAACTGGCTCACCACCCAAAAGTAGCTGTCATTCGCGTGAGAGACGGTCATGGATCCAGCGCCGATAGCAAGCGTGACAAACACGAGACCGAACCCCTCCGCAAGTCCCAGTGGATCGACGAGCGGTGCCACGATGGACGCCGTTGTGATGATGGCAACCGTTGACGAGCCGAGCGTCGTCTTGAGGGCTGCTGCGATGAGGAAGGGCAACAGCAGACTAAACACCCCCAAGTCGAGTACGGCGAGCGTCTCGCCCAAGTAGGTACCAATGGGTGTCGTTTGCAGCACGCGTCCCAATGCACCACCAGCCCCCGTAATGAGCAAGATGCTACCTGCCGCCTTCAGGCCATCGCCCACCCAACCGCTGTAGACTTCGGGACCCCGCTTGGGTACGGCGAAGAAGGCGAGTACGACGCCCAGCAGCAGCGCTGTATTGGGATCGCCCAGAAAACTGAGCGTCTGAAAGAGCACACCCTCGCCTACCGGACGGCTCGGCAACTCGACGATGGACTGCAACGCGATCAGCACCACAGGCACCAAGACAGGCGCAAAGGCTTGTAACGGCGATAGCAGATTGCCAGGTGTTTCAGGGGCCGTTTGCGAGCTGTCGGGTGTGGTCGGTGTCGCATCTGGGAGCACAATCCGGCGGCCCATGTACCGCGCAAAGAGCGACGTCACGAGCAGCACCGGAAGCGTAGTGAGCAAGCCAAAGAGGATGACGGTTCCGATGTCTGCGCCGAGTTCACCTGCTGCTGCTATGGGACCTGGCGTGGGAGGTACGAAGACGTGGGTAGTATACAGACCCATGCTCAGCGCCACCGCAAACGTAGCCGCCGACTGCTTCGTCTGAGCCGCGAGCGAGCGGTTGAGTGGCGAGAGGATGATAAAGCCCGAGTCGCAAAAAACGGGAATGGAGACGACGGCTCCCGTTACGCTCATCGCAAAGACCGCCCGTGCGCGCCCAATCCAGCCGAGAACAGTGTTCGCCATGACGAGCGCTCCACCACTGCGCTCTAACAGCGTCCCGATGATCGTTCCCGCCGCGATCACAATCCCAATGTACCCCAGCGTCCCGCCGAATCCGCCTGTAATCGCTTGGGTCGTGGTCGCCGGATCTAGGCCTGCTGCCAGACCCAAACCGTACGCGGCCAACAACAAGACGAGAAAAGGGTGCCATTTCGCCCGCGCCGTTCCCCAAATGATAAAGAGGACCGCAAGCACGAGTAGCACAAGTAAAAAGGGACCGCTCATCATAGGAGGGACGTGTTCGATGGCACAAAGGGCCACGCAAGGTACACAAAAACCGCTTCTTGGAGGACCATGAAGCATCGCACGAACCCACGTCTATGTCTGTGAGGAGTCGTTGCTGTTCGTCACGTGCTTCGTTTTTTCGATTTTTGGTCTTTATCTGATGGGGACAAGAACGCAGTGACGGATCGTAGGCAATCTCCCTAGGGTTGATTTGGATTTTTGACCTGTAGGCCAAGGCGCGAATTTTTCAACGATGTGCTGGGTGGAAAAAACGGGGAGAGAAGAACTAACGCTATATCCCAAGGCTGATAGCCCATAGCTGATGGCTGCTCTGAGTCCTCTTTAGCAGGCACCTGCTGTCGCCTAGAAATGACAGCACTGAGGACCGTCTTCAATCGCACATCCACCAAGGCACGAATCTGTGCATTACAGCGCAACGTTTCGGTGATTCAGGGATACGAAGCCGATGCATCACACCTACAGGCATAGCGCTTGCTCTGGACGCTACGTGTTGTGGAACTCCCCGAACGTAAGTGCAGTGCAGGTGAAGCAGAAGAGGCTTATGCAATTAATCAAGACGTTTCGGATCTATGGGTATGTGAGCCTCGCGCTGATGCTCGCGGGCACATCTACAGCAGCGGCTCAGATTTTTAAACTGCCCCATGCCGATACTACTGCAGGCAACTTCTTTGGCGTGTCAGTAGCCCTTGATGGGGACCGCGCACTGGTTGGCGCGAGCGGCGAAAATGCATGCGGTACCGACTCCGGCGCGGCGTATCTCTTTGAGCGCGACCCCGAGACGAACACGTGGCACGAGGCTGCACGCCTGACCGCGAGCAACTGCCAAGAGCGGCACTTCTTCGGGCGCTCGTTGGCGCTGAGCGGTGACCGAGCCGTGGTGGCGGCGGCGGGTGAGTTTTTCAGTGAGGCGGCACCGAACGCCGCCTATGTCTTCGAGCGTGATACGTCGGGCACGTGGCATGAGGTAGGCCGATTGCTTCCCGAGCCGCGCGTGACGGAAGGCGTGTTTGCTACGTCTGTTTCGTTGGATGGCGACCGCATCTTGGTCACCACATCGGGTGACCCCTCGGGGGCAAACTATCATGGAGCCGTCTACATCTATGAGCGCTCTCCGGAAGGCTTTTGGCGGAAGCAGGTGCGCCTGACGAGCAACGCTTCACTCAAACGCGGTATTTTCGGGGGATCGGGTGATTTGGACGGTGATCGCTTCGTGGTGGCGGCGTCTACGTATTTCGAATACAACCCCGGCTCGGTGTATCTCTATGAACGCAATCCGCAATCCGGCAACTGGGAAGAAACCACCCGCATCGGTGAGATCGACGACTTCTTCATTTCAGTAGATCTAGAAGGCGACCGCCTGCTCATCGGCGAAAGCAAAGATGGCCGCCGCCAAACGGGTGCGGCTACCCTTTATGAGCGTCAGCCGAACGATCAGTGGAAACGTATGACCAAAATTCGTTCCCGCACCCCCTATGAGCTGGGCGCGTTTGGCTCAGTGGTGTCCTTCGGTGATGGCTTTGCACTTGCCACGGGCTACGACGAGCAACTCCGCATGGACTTCAACATCGACCGCGTCGTCTACGTATTCCGCGAAGACGCCGAAACGAATGAATGGAAACAGCAGCAGGTCGTAGACATCGGCGAAGTCGCTTTCGGCAGTGCGATTGCTCACGATGGCTCGTATGCCATTATCGGGCACGCCTCGGAGGCAGAGCCAGGCGCTGCTTACATCGTTCAGATTCGTTGAGGCTATGACCATGTACCTACAGCTTCTTTTGCAAGCCCACCCCACAGGGCAAAAATACAGCACCTCGGACCTTCTTGTCTCAGTGCGAATACACCTAGACAGTCAAGGGTAAAAGTTGATAAAGCGTTGCACATAAGGCCTCCGATTTGTGTACCTTAGGTGGCTTTTTTCGCCAGCGGATCCTGTACCCCTCAGCTTTTTGTCTGGACCCGCACGTACACTTTTTGTGTCAGCAACCTTTGATATATAGGAGAAAAAGCACTTGTTGCTTTGCTACCTGCACCTAAACGACGCCACACCGTAACACCTCATGAAACAATTTTTCCGGACGCACACATTTGTTTTCGGCCTTTTGGCTTTTCTTTTTCTGCCCCTCAACCTCGCGGCGCAAGTGGCCGACGGCAAACAGCAATACACAGGGAAAGCCAGCAAGGCTTCAGATATCGAGGTTGCGGAAACGGCTACCCAAGCCTCGGCAAGTGTGGAGCTGGTACGATGCGAAAATGGTTCTGCCGGACGCTATGCGTGTAACAACGTCGATATGGTCGCTTTCATTCCTAAGGCATTGCTTGGGGCAGAACGGTTCACCAGCCTAAACGATATTTGGGGCTGGACAGACCCTGAAACGGGCAAAGAATATGTGCTGGCGGCCCGCGAGGATGGCACTTCTTTCATTGACATCAGCGACCCACAAAGCCCCATTGTGCTTGGCGATCTGCCGATGACAGCGGGAAGCACCGCTCGTGTTTGGCGCGACCTGAAGGTGCATGCCAATCACGTATATGTCGTTGCTGATGCTGCTGGCGCTCACGGCATTCAAATTTTTGACCTGACCCAATTGCGCAACGTCGATGTGGCGGACACGCCTGTCACCTTCCAAGAAACCGCAATTTACACGGGGCTTCAAACAGCACACAACATTGTGATTAATGAGGATACAGGGTTTGCGTACGCCGTTGGTAGCAATACCTGCGGTGGCAGTCTGCACATGCTGGACCTTACCAATCCAGCAGATCCCGTGTTCGTGAACTGTCACATCGACCCTGCTGCGGGACGTGGCTATACGCACGATGCCCAATGCGTGGTCTATAACGGCCCTGATGTCGCGTACCAGGGGCGTGAGATTTGCTTCAACTCGAATGAAGAAGCCGTCTTGATTGCCGATGTCACCGACAAAACGAATCCGCAAACCGTCGCCATCGGACGCTATACCAATCCCGCCTATGTCCATCAAGGCTGGCTGACTGATGACCACCGCTATTTTTTCCAGAACGATGAGTTGGACGAACGGAATGACATCGTGGAGCGCACGCGAACCCTGGTGTGGGACGTGCAAGACCTCGACGATCCCATCCTGCTAACCGAGTATTTTGGCCCGGTCAACAGCATCGACCACAACCTGTACATCAAGGGCAACTACGCCTACCTGACCAACTACACCAGCGGCCTGCGCATCCTTGACATTACCGATCCTGGACAGCCGGAGGAAGTGGGCTTCTTCGACACCTTTACTTGGGATGATCGTCTCACCTTTGAAGGTACCTGGAGCAATTATCCGTTTTTTGAAAGCGGAATTATTGCTGTCAGTAGTGTCGGAGAGGGTGTCTTCTTGCTCCAGCTAGGATCGGCCTTAGCGGTTAACCCCGATATCGTCTCGAACGAAGCAGAGGATCTGCCGCAAACATTCAGCTTATCAACGGTTTATCCCAACCCCTTCAACCCGCAAGCGCGCATCAACCTGACGATGGGCCGCGCCGATAACGTGACGATCACCGTCTACAATGCACTGGGGCACGAAGTCACTCGCTTGCATGAAGGCGCGCTGTCTACGGGTACGCACGCGTTTACCTTTGAGGCTGCAAACCTACCGAGTGGCACCTACCTCATCCGTGCGCAAGGCACCGCGTTCAACTTGACACGCAATGCCACGCTAATAAAGTAATCCAAGTTTTGACCCTGGTGTGAGGGAACCCATTTTTGTTCTTCGATTTTGGAGCTTGGGACGCTCGCAAGCTCGCTTTTGGTTTCAAAAGGGTTTCTTCTACGCTTCCTTGGCTCCACATCCATCTGGTGTATCCGGTTGATTCGCCAGATCCCATTGGTCAAGACTTGAGTTAAAGTAGATCGCCCTGTTAGCGGGAGAACACTTCCTCTGGGCTGGGTGCTGCAAGGCGGCCTTCGTTTTGCCACCCCCAGGCCGAATCAGCACGGAGCGGGGATACGTACCCTGTGGAGTCTACAAAGTACCAGCCTTTCGGGTGGGCCATAGGTAGCACTTCAGACGAGCGTTGCCCCATATACCAACCTGCTGCAAGCGCCCCCAGAAGCACTGTGAGTACTGCCCATGCGAGGCGTTTATGCCCACGCTGAGGAGCTAGTGTCGGATGTACAGACGTGGTTGGACTAGGTGCTACAACAGGAATCAGACACAGCCGATAGCCACGTCCACGAATCGTCTCAATGTAGGTGGGGCGCGTGGGCGAGTCGTTCAGAAGCTTGCGCAGTTGGGAAATGCAGCGGTTGAGCGTATCGTCGCTGACGACCACATGCGGCCATACGATCTCCATCAGCCGATCCCGTGCAACGATGCGCCCAGCCTGTGCAGCGAGGCAACACAAGACGGCCATTACTTTGGCTTCCACGGAAAGCACATCATCCGCTGGGCTGATAACCTGAAGCTGGTGGGGATGCACGTGCCACGGTCCTAAATGAAACGGCACCTCTAAACGGGTCTCAGCAGCATCCATAGGTTTGGGGCATTAACGTGCGCTCCCTACGGTTGGCGGGCAACCATAGTTTCTGAACCCGCCGTGCAGGTTGGCTGATGCACATCTCAGGTTCATCTCAGGTTTCTTTTGCACAATCCAGCTAAGCTCTGTGCCTGTTTCATGCATGCACACGGTTCCTTTATGTCTCGTCTCTTCGTGCTCCTAACACAGGGCATTGCACTGTTTCTGTTCGCCTTGATCTGGCGTTTGAGTACACCACAAGCAACACAAGCCCAGGATATGACGCCTACCGAAAGGGAAGCCGTTGAAGCTGCAGGATTAGCCTTCGTCGAAGCCGTAAACGCACCCGCCGCCGAGCGAACTGAGCGTATCCAAGCGGATGCGTTTCTGCATTTGCGGCAGCGTGGGGAGGAGCGGCTGCTTACGTTTCTGACTCGTCTGCAAGGGGATTTTGGCACGTTGGCCTTTCATCACGCCGAAGTGGTCTCGTTTGGGCAAGGCGAACAGGTACGTCATATCCTCCACGTCTATGCGCAAGCTTCCAACCAGCAATGGAAAGACTTTCAATTTCGGTTGGAGCCAACGCCTCCCTACCGGATCCATCAACTCGGTTTCATTGCTGATGTCGCCGAACCCGTTTATCTGCCCAATGGAGCCATCACGGCAGAAAGTACCTTGAACTGGCTCAACGGCTACATCGACAAGCTGGTCGAAGACAACGATCTCTTCGGTAGCATCCTGATTGCGCAGGGCAACACGTCAATGTTGGAGCGTTATTATGGCTTTGAAGATGTAGAGCGTTCGCGGCCTGTCACCGAGCAAACTCGCTTCAACTTGGGTTCAGGCAACAAACTGCTGACCGCCACCGCACTCGCTCAGTTGGTTGAAGCAGGTAGCCTCGACTACGATGAATCCATTGCTACGTTTTTTCCTGATTTCCCTGACGCTACAGCAGCGGAGCGCATCACGGTCCATCATCTGCTCACACATACCTCCGGCATCGGCGAGTATTGGACAAATGCTACGGAAGCCCAATTGGATACGCTCTCCGATCCGCAGCACCAGATTTTGCCGTTCATCTACGCGGCAGGGATCGACTTTCCGGCAGGGAGTGCTTTTGCGTACAGCAACTCCAACTTTGTACTCGCTGGATTGATTGTGGAGCAGGTGAGCGAGATGGACTACTACGCCTACATCCGCCAGCACGTCTACGAGCCAAGCGGTATGATGGCGAGTGGTTCATTTGATCCAGCATCTGATAGGTCACACCTCGCACAACCACTTACCGGAGATCCTGGAAGCTGGGTGCCCGCTAACCCAGGGAATCGGGGCACATCGGCAGGAGGAGGTTTTGCAACCGTACGTGATATGCTGGCCTTCACGCGCGCCTGGACCGATGGCACTCTGATTAAACCAGAGACATGGGCAACGATGACGGCCTCTAAAACAAGCCACCTCCCCGACGCGCTCGACTATGGCTATGGCGTCATCCGCTCCCAGAGCCAAGACGACACGTACCTCGGACATGGAGGGACCTCGTACGGCGTCAACTTTGCGCTGGCGTATTTCCCGCGCCCCGATATCACGCTTGTCATTTTCTGCAACCAGGACAACGGAGCCTACGACGACTTGCGCCGCAACGCCGTTAAGCTCATTACGGGGGAGCGTTAGTGCATCCACACCCTGCGACCGTTGCGCCACATATGTTTGCCACGGCGCATTATGCCTCCTAGCTTAAGCCTATTCGTTTAGCTTGAGGTGGGTCTATGGATACACGACCTTTTTCTACCGTCGTAGCAGCGGGTCTGGTGGTAGTGACGCTGGGTAGCCTGCTCGGGTGTGAGGCACCCGCCCCGACGTCTTTATTTCAGGAAGAGGGCTATCATGCGGTTAAGGGTACCTCGTTGTATTACGAGGTTTTGGGAACTGGTGAACCGATTGTTGTGGTCCACGGTGGGCCTGGCCTCGACCACTCCTATTTTCTACCTCAGCTCGAACCGCTTGCCCAGACCCATCGCCTCATCTTCTATGACCAGCGCGTCAGCGGACGTTCTTCGGCAAACGTGGATTCGTCTACAATTTCCTTGCAGCATTTTGTCGAGGACTTGGACGGCATCCGAGAAGCCTTTGGTTTGGAGCGCATGCACGTCCTTGCGCATTCATGGGGCGGCCTCCTTGCTATGCGCTATGCTATCCTGTACCCCGAGCGCGTACAATCGCTTGTATTGGTCAATACGGTGGCGGCTAGCGCTGCGTTGGCTCAAGCCGCAAATGCGAACCTGATGACGCGCATGACTTCTGCAGACAGTCTGGCGCGCGTAGCGGCTATGACCTCTGAAGCCTTCCAACAGCGCACACCTGCAGGGATTGCGTCTGTCTATCGCGCCAACTTCCGGTTGAGCTTTTTCGACCCCACGCTGGTTGATAGCCTGACACTTACCTTCCCCCCTGACTTTGTGCAAAGGAGTACGCTTCTACGCCACCTCGGTCCAAGTATGGCAACCTACGACCTGCACCCCGACCTCCATCGCATCACCAGTCCCACCCTCCTGTTGCATACCGACTACGACGGAACGCCTGCCTCGGCCATAGCTCGCATTCATGAAGCCCTGCCCAATGCAGAACGCATCACCCTTGATCGCTGCGGCCATTTCCCGTTCGTAGAGTGCCCCGCGCCCTTTTTTGAAGCCGTTCAGCGCTTCTTGAACCAGCACAAAAGCAGTCCTTAGCGTCGCCCAGGTGTCCGCTGGCGTACAGGTCGTGTACAGAATCGAACACTCGGCAGAGGCTAGCAAACGGTTGCCGATCTGTCGCCGCATTGGCATATAAATTGTCCTATTTGGGCTGTTGCAGAAGATCCTAAACACAAGCGTCCGTAGCGCATGGCGCAACCTTGTGGTTTGGATGCGTATCTACAGGCTGCTTCCTTTTAAGGAGTCGGTTTAGGCGTTTTCAAGCAGCCTTCCTTCATACGATCCCCCATCGTTATCATGCATTAACCCATTGTATCCAGGACTATGAATGAGATCTGTATCCATGTTCCGTCGTTGCGCGAGCAGCAAACCGTCGAACTTGAAGTAACGCTCAATGGCAAGAAGCAATTAATGAACTATCGTGTGGAATCCTTCGATTGGACGGCTGGGGGAACGGATTTCGAAGGCCGTATTGAGCGCTTGCGTGAAATGATTGCAGCCTATGAGGATGGTTGGGATCTCGTGCAGATTGGCATTCCAGACAACAACCTTGTCCCCGTCATGTTTAAACAACGCCTATAACCACAGCCGATCTAGCTATTATCTAACCCACTTGCAGGTGTTAGGTACCGCCCGACGCGTTACGGCACGCGTTGGGCTTTTTTGTAGCTGGTTGCACAACCCTGCTCTGTCTTCTACAGTGCACGCAGCTAGTGCCTGCGAGAATTCTGTGGAGACCCTTGGTCACCTCTCACCCTGGCATGACCGTTGCCCCATCTCGTAACACATCCGTTACACGCTTCTTTGAGAGGTAGCGTCATGTTGAGGAATTACGCAATGATGGCCGTGCGACGACTCGCGCGGCGTTGGGTCTTTGAAACAGTCAATCTCACGGGGCTTGCCGTAGGGTTTGCGAGCACCTTGCTGATTGTCTTGTATGTCCATCATGAGTGGAACTATGATGTCTTTCATACAGATGTCGACCGCATCTACCGCGTGCAAACCATTTCGGAGGATGCCAATCAGCGTACCGTGATGGCAACGGTGCCGGACGCCTTACCTGATGTGCTGCGTGATACCTATCCCGAAATCACAGCGCTGACCTTTCTTGAGTCGGAACCCTATTGGGTTGTGCATGGAGCCGATGTATTTAAAGAGACGGTGCATATAGCCGATGCCAGCTTCTTTTCCTTCTTCTCCTTTCCGATGGTGGTTGGTGATGGTGCATCCAGTTTACGTGATCCGAATGCGATACTGCTGAGTGCAACCACCGCTCGTAAGTATTTTGGCACCGACAATCCCATTGGGGAAGTCATGCTGCTTGGTCAACACGTGCCGTTCACCGTGCAAGGCGTCTTTGCCGATATGCCGACCAACTCTACCATCCAGGCCAACATGGTAGTAGCGGTCTCAGCCATGGAACGCTTAGAGCCTGGGCATGAAGCTGCATGGTGGTCGATTGGGCGCTACACCTTTGTCAAGCTGCGGCCCGAAGCGTCCCCTCACCAGCTTGCCGAACAATTTCCGGCCTTAGCAGAACGGCACCTGCCGGACTTCATGCAGGGGCATACCCAGTTTGGTTTGGTACCGCTGCGTGAGGTGCATTTGCAAGAAGACGTGCGCAATGAGATGGTGTCTCCTGTGCGCAGGGGCTTGTTGTTTGCCCTGCTGGGCATTGCCCTAGCGATCCTCGGTATTGCAGGGATTAATTTCATGAACCTGACGACAGCACGGCATACCGAACGTGCCCAAGAAGTAGGGTTGCGCCGTATGCTTGGCGCGCAACGCTACCAACTCGTGGGGCAATTTATCGGCGAGTCGGTGATCCTAACGAGCCTAGCTATTCTTGTGGGTATTGCTCTCGCGGAAATGCTGCTGCCTCTCATGCTCGGGCTGACAGGTATCCCGCTCCAGATTCCTTATGCAGAACTCGGCTTTTGGCTCGGAATAGCAGGTAGCAGCCTCGTGGTGGGCTGGCTGGCTGGCTTGTATCCAGCGGTCTTCTTATCGGCCTATCATCCCCTCGACAGCATGCATGGGCTACGACGGGGAGGGGCGGGCGGTATCCGGCGTGGTTTGGTCACGGTGCAGTTTGGCCTCTCTACCACATTGATTATTTGTACGCTGGTCATGGTGGCTCAAGTGCGGTTCATGAAACAAGCCGATTTGGGTTTCACCACAGAGCCACTTCTCGTCGTTCCGACACAGCAGGCAGCGTACGATCAAGCCACGATCCGCCTCGCGGAATGGGCGAACATGCTACGCGCACAAGGTGCAACCCAAGGCATCACGGGATGGACGTTCTCGGAAAACGTTCCAGGAGCCGCTTATCCGAATCGCTTTGGCGTGTACGGCACGTCGGGAGAGCCTGCTATCGAGATGGTGGTTACCTCGATAGATACCGCATTTACCGAGACCTACGGCATGGAACTCCGAGAGGGGCGGACGTTCGATCCGGCGATGGGAACCGATGTCTACAGCGCTGTGCTCCTCAACGAAACAGCGCAGCACATGCTTGGCTGGGACACGGCAGTAGGCAAAACCATTCGGTTTGCCCATGATAACCGCCCACTCCAGGTTATTGGTGTCGTCCGAGACATTCACTTTGCCTCGCTGCAAGCCACCATAGCACCGCAAGTCTATCGCTATGTAGCCCCCTATGCGATGGGATATTTGACGGCCCGCGTGGCTCCTTCTGCTCCAGAGACGGCTGTGGCTTATCTGGAAGCAACGTGGAATACCGCTATCGGTGCTGTGCCTTTTTCCTATCATTTTATGCAGACCCGTCTAGATGAGCATTATCGGCAGGAAGAGAAGGCCATACAGATGGTAGCTATTTTTGCAGGACTCGCCATCTTGCTCGCGTGTGTAGGCCTGTTGGCGCTCGTCGCTTTAGGCGTTTCACAGCGTGCTAAAGAGATCGGCATTCGAAAAGTTTTTGGGGCTTCTAGCCGACACATTCTTGCCCTCTTGGCTCGGACGTTTGGACATCCGCTCACGTGGGGCATCGTGCTCGCCGTGCCGATCAGTGTTATCCTGATGAACCAGTGGTTAGCTAATTTTGCCTATACCGTATCCTGGACCCTAGGACCCTTTGTGGGAGCTGCGATGCTTGTTGGAGCAGCGGCCTTGCTCGCGACGGGGTATCAAGCCATGCGTGCTATCCGCATGGACCCTGTCCGGCTGCTGCGGCACGAATGAAGCCGAGCCAGCGATGCACAGTAGACGGCGTTTCCGCTGCGTACGTGCATGCATCAAATGCTGATCGTAACAGCTTGATCGGCTCTGCTGTTGTTCTGAAGCAAGACGTGCTTTCCACAGCCATTGTGTGCAAACACAGAAGCAGAGGGCAAAAAGAGACCATCTAGCGACTGGGCTACGGAGCGTTTCCCGACTTAGTATGTCTTTTGTTGTTGCTGTAACGTGATGACAACAGACTTAGACGTGGGTGTGTTGCTTTTGTCTGCGGTGCTGGTGATAGGGATCAGCGGATTGGCTTCGGGGAAGTAGGTGGCGGCGCAGCGACGGGGGAGATCGTAGGGCACCACAAGGAAGGTGCGAACCGTTCGTATTTCCCCTTCAAAATGGCTGGTCAGATCAACGACATCGCCTTGAGCAAGTCCGGCATCGTCCATGTCTTGCGGGTTGAGGAGGACAACGCGGCGCTCGCCATACAAGCCTCGGTAGCGATCATCCAAGCCGTAGATCGTTGTGTTGTACTGGTCGTGGGTACGGATGGTCATCATGAGGTACTGATCCATGCCCAGTGAAAGCGGCTCGACAGGATGGCTGGTGAACTGCGCCTTACCATTGGGTGTGGCAAACCGTCCCTCGCGCACAGGGTTCGGGAGGTAAAAGCCTCCGGGCTGACGAACACGTGTATTGTAGGCGTCAAAGCCCGGAATCGTTTGGCTGATGAGGTCGCGGATGGCGTCGTAGTCAGCCACCAAGGCGCGCCAATCAACAGGGGCGGTCGCTCCGAGCGTAGCGGTGGCAAGACCTGCAACGAGGGCGGGTTCGCTGAGCAGATGCTCGGAAGCAGGGGCCAGGTGACCTTGCGAAGTGTGAACGATGCCCATCGAGTTTTCGACGGTGACGAACTGCTCGCCTTGGGCTTGCACATCACGCTCGGTGCGTCCGAGGCACGGCAGAATGAGCGCCTCTTCACCTGTCACCAGATGCGAGCGATTGAGCTTGGTCGAGATCTGGACCGTGAGCGTACAGCGTTGCAGGGCGGCGGCGGTATACTCGGTGTCGGACATGGCCGAGAGGAAATTGCCGCCGAGGGCAATGAAGAGCTTAGCGCGTCCGTCGTGCATGGCTTGGGCGGCCTCTACGCTGTCGTAGCCCGGCTGGCGTGGCGGTGCAAACCCAAACGTGCTTTCGAGGCGAGCTAGCAAAGCGGCGGCTGGCTTGGCCGTGATGCCGACGGTTCGGTCACCTTGCACGTTGGAGTGGCCGCGTACCGGACAAACACCAGCACCCGGTTTACCGATGGAGCCTCGCAGCAGCAGTAGGTTGACAAGCGATTGAATGTTGGCGACCGCGTTTTTGTGTTGGGTCAGACCCATCGCCCAGCAGATGATGATACGCTCCGACGCGATCACGTCTTGCGCAACTGCTTCCATCTGTGCTTGCGTGATGCCGCTAGCCTCAACTAAGGTGGGCCATTCCAGGGCTTCGATGTGGGCGCGCATGGCGGCAAAGCCTTCGGTACGCTCGTCGATAAACGCAGCGTTGAGGGCATGTCCAGGTTGGTTGGCTTCGGCTTCGAGAAGGGCTTTGATGATGCCTGTGAACAGCGCCACATCACCATTGATGCGGACTTGCACAAACGTGTCGGCGATAGGCGTACCGCTTCCCAGCCACCCGCTCACTTTTTGCGGATGCTTGAAACGTCCCATGCCTGCCTCAGAAAGCGGGTTGACATGGATGATGCGCGCTCCGGCCTTTTTGGCGTCTTGTAGCGTCGTCAGCATCCGAGGGTGGTTGGTGCCAGGATTTTGTCCAACGATAAAAATCAACTCGGCCTGCTCGAAGTCGTCCAGCGTCACAGTCCCTTTGCCAATGCCGATCACTTCTTTCAATGCGCGGCCGCTCGACTCATGGCAAAGGTTCGAACAGTCGGGCAGGTTGTTGGTACCGAAGCGCCGAGCGAACAGTTGATACAGGAACGCGGCCTCGTTGCTGGTCCGCCCCGACGTGTAAAAAATGGCCTGATCGGGTGACTCCAGGGCCTGGAGGTGTTGCGCAATCAGGCGAAACGCTTCGGACCAACCAATCGGCTCATAGTGGCTACTGCCACTACGCAAGACCATCGGGTGCGTGAGACGGCCTTGTTTACCAAGCCAGTAGTCGGACTGTTGTGCAAGTGCTTCAACGGACCACTCCTTGAAAAAAGCAGGGGTTACGCGTCGGCGCGTCGCTTCTTCGGCAACGGCTTTAGCCCCATTCTCGCAGTATTCGCCCAAACGCGAGCGCTCGTCGGGGTCGGGCCACGCACAGCCGGGGCAGTCGAAGCCCTCTTTTTGGTTAACCTGACCCAGCACCCGCAAGCCATGGAGCAACCCCATTTCTTCGCGGGCATGGCGCATAGCTGTCTGGACGCCGCGTGGTCCGGCGGAGGTTGTCGCGGGAGCCGTAACTGTCAAATCAGAGAGCATCTCCGGTGGCTGGGCAGCAACGTTGCGTTTCGGCGAGTGGGACATGGGCTTAGGCAGAGGCTTGAGGATGAGGAAAGGCATCGGCGTCATCGGCACCAGGTGCGCGGTGTAGACACTGAAAATCTTTCTCCACCAGGATATGCAAGGTCGTGTCCCCATCGACGATCTGTTCGTGCGAAAAACCCACAAGGTCGCTGGCAGCCCAGGTCACGACGGCAGCAGCAGGCAAGTAGACGGTGATCTGGTTGTCGATGAAGTGGGCCTCAAGAGCACTCAGCGTTTCCGAAACCACGAGTGCATAGACGAGCCGCTGGTGGTCACCAAACACGATCATATCGTCTACGTGCCCTGTATCGACGAGTGCGTCTAGCTCGCTTTGCGTGATTCGCAAACGCAGCGTGTTACCTCGGATCCGAAGTTTCATAGGGCACACCCCGTAGTATAAAGTCAACAAGCGTGAGCATAGATGGTACACGCAGGCTACCTCAATATAGCGCAAAGGGCATGTGGTGTGCGGACAGAAAGCGTAGGTGGGCTTTTCAGGGAAGGATCAGGGAAAACTCAGGCTTTTTCGGAGAGCCGATGTGGCGTAGTAGGCTAGATTGATGGCGACCTATTGTGTTCATCATCTGCCTATCTGATTCCATGAAACGTGAGCCGCTCACTTCTTCATCCCGCCGTACATTTCTCCAGACGGCGGCTTTTGGTGCGCTTTCGCTGGCGTGGCCAGCTCAATGCTGGGCGCGCTCCAAATCCCAGATGCCGCCTTTGCCCATTGATTTTCTTGAAGCTATTGCCCGAGGTGATCTGGCGAAGATACAGCAGTTGTTGAAAGCTGACCCATCGTTGCTGTACCGGACGGATGGGCAGGGACGGTCGGCGTATGCAGTGGCGTACATTAACGGACATGCTGAGGTGGGTGCCTACCTAAAGGAGCAGGGCTACGCGAGCGACCTGCACGAAGCCGCACTCGCACAAGACTGGGATCGTTTTACGGCGCAAGCCACCGAATACCCAGCACGCATCAATGCCGACCACCCAATAGGCGGGACAGCCATGTACGCGGCAGCCTTAGGTGGAGCAGCAGCACAGATCTGGCGCATCTATGCAGCTTCGGGATATCCCAATGTCAACCCACGCCAAGCGCGAGGGGCAACGCCCCTCCAAGTAGCCTTGCAGCACCGCGACTTGCACGTGGCCGAGGTGACGGCTGCCAGTATCCTCGGAAACAATGGCGATCCCAATCCAGCACTCAACGCATTGCCGCCGCCTCTCCATCTGGCAGCCGGACGGGGTTCACGCGAACTCGCCGATATGCTCGTCCAGTTTGGAGCCGATGTCGAAGCCCGAGATACTCATGGACGACGGGCCGTCGAGTATGCGCATCGGATGAAGCATACGGCGTTAGTCGAATGGCTGGAGCGTGCGCAACAGCATCCGCGCGTCTACCATGCTACGCGAGCGGCTTTTGATGTTGAAGGGCGTCCGTACCACGTTCCTGATGCAGGGTTTGCACGCGTCGATGTGCAAGGGCGTGTTGTTGGAGCAGCCCACAACGACCTACAAAGCGTACAGCAGTATGTTACGGAAACGCCAGCGTTGGTGCATGCCGTTGCTACGACGGGCGAGCGCGCTGTGGAAGCAGGGGCACACATGGGCAACCACGCCATCGTGGATTATTTGCTGGAACGCGGAGCACCCTATGCCTTGACGACAGCCGTCATGCGCAATGATCTCACGCAGGTTCGTGCCCTGCTGGCTGCCGACCCGCAGCGCATCCATGAACGCGGTGCCCATGGCTTTGCCTTGCTCTGGTACCCCATCATCGGCCAAACCGGAACCGACATGATGGAACTTCTGCTGGCGTATGGGGGCAACATTGAACAGCAACATTTTCTCGGCACCACTGCGCTGCACTGGGCGGCTCGGCGCTCTGCGGATATGGTGGCCTTGCTGCTCGAACATGGAGCGGATCCCAACCGCGTCGGACGCAAGTTTGGCGGACGCCCTCAGACACCGCTTCAAATTGCTCGTGGGGCGGATCGCTCGGATATCGCTAGGTTGTTGCAAGATCATGGTGCCCAAGAATAAGCGGTAGCGACGTGATGGGCGGAAGCGTACCTTGAGCTAGTTGTTTGGTCGAGGTGCTGGTCGGAGATGATACACTTTCAGTTTGGCGATTTTCAATTCGACCCGCAGAGCGGGGCGCTAACGCGGGGTGGCGTGTCGGCAGGACGGTTGCCGCCGCAGCCAGCACAGGTGCTCACGCTCTTGCTGAAACAGGCTCCCAATATCGTACCGCATACGGTCATCCAAGCACAGGTCTGGCCCGATGTCGAAGTCGAGTTTGAGCAAAGCCTGCATCATTGCATCCGGCAGATCCGGAACGCCTTGGGTGACGCCGCCGCCTCGCCACGCTACATTCGCACGGTACATCGGCGCGGGTACCAGTTTATCGCGAACGTAGAGCCTGTTACGGATGATGCGCCCTCAAACCTTGGCGAAACGGCTCAAGCGGAAATCCCATCTTCCTTACATCAGCGTGGTCAAAAAGCATGGATCAGCGGACTCGTTGTTGTTATGCTTGCAGCTCTCTTGATCACGTGGCTGCACCGCGATCCGTCCCCGACACGGGTGGCTATCATGACGTTTGCTCCTCTCGATAAAGTACGGGCGGGCACCCCCATCGCTGAGCGCCTCATCGTAATGCTCACCCAGCATCCCGATGCGTTTGAGGTCATCGGCCCTACAACAACGGCGACCTATGAGGGCCAGCCAGAGGGTCTCATTACGCTTTTGGCGGATCTTAACGTGGATTATATCCTCAATGGGCGTTTCCCAGCGGACACAATGGAGACCCGCTTTCTAGCCGAAATCATCCGCGCCACCGATGGCGCGCATGTCTGGGTGCAGTATTTCGATGAGGCCGATGCGGACTCATTGGTCGCGGTAACGATAGCCGATGCGTTCATGGCCTATCAGGCAAGCCAGCCGTAATCGTCTTTCTATCGCCTCACCAGTCGATGCTTTCGACGAGCATCAAATCGCTTTCGCGACGGTCAATTTGCGTGAAAAGAGCGCGGGTGCCGTCGGGTGACAAGCTAAAGGCGGGTTGGCTCCACATCAGTTGCCACGGCGTCGTGGCATGCGTCATAGCAAGGTCGCGATACGTACCCGTAGCCAGATCGTAGCGGGCGATGAAAGAAGCTGTTTTGCTGCGCCGAATGAAATAGATAGCGCTATCGGCTGCTGCCCAGTTGGCCCAATCCAGAGGCGCTAACGCGTCGAAAAGGCGTGTTGCTGAGCCACCGCTGACAGATTGTTTCCATATCCCTGGTACATCGTTGCGGGCGAAGTAGAGGGTTTGCCCATCAAGAGACACCTGTGCAAACATGCCACCATCGGTTGTGACCTGCCGAGCCAGGCCGCTGGAAACGGGCTGATTCCAGATTTGCCATGTGCCACTCCGATCTGAAGCGAAGTAGAGGCTTTGTCCGTCCGGTGCCCACGTAGGTGCCCACTCGTCAGAGGGCAAGTTTGTGAGGCGCGTAACCGTACCAGATGCGATCTCCAACAGATGCACATCGGTGTGGCCGTCCGGGCGGGCATCAAAGGCGAGGCGCGTACCATCGGGCGACCAACGGGGAGCACCTACGATGGCATGGGCAAAGCGTGTTATCGGGCGCGGATTGGAGCCGTTCGGCTCAGCGAGCCACAGCTCCCAGTGTCCCGAACGATTGGAAGCAAAGGCAATACGCCCATCAGGTCCGATGGCAGGGGCAACATCCCAGTGGGCTGACGCCACCACTGAGGAGAGCGCATAGTTGGTATCGGCCAAGTCGATTTGCCACAGGTTAGGCTCGGTCGTGAAGTGCTCAAACAGCAGACGATTCCCTTGTGGGTTGAGCCGAGGGAAGAGGATGTCTTCGGTATCGCCCGCGAGCCATGTGGTCGCCCCGTCGTCTACGTCCACCTGCCACAAGTCAAAGACCCCGCGTAGGTTAGAGGTAAACAGGAGGCGGTGGCTGTCAGGCGTCCACGTTGCGCCTTCGATGAGGCGGTTGTGATGGGTCAGACGCCGCTCCTCTCCACCAGCGATGGGGATCACATACACATCGTTGGCCTCCTCGAAGGCCATACGCGTAAAGGCTAGCGAGTGTCCATCCGGCGAGAACACGGGTGCATAGTCTCCGTAGCGCGAGACAGGTGGTGACGTGAGGATACGCCGCGCTCCAGATGCGACGTCGTGCAGGACAATACGGTGTGGACCATTCGGTTGCAGATACGCCGAATAGGCAAGCCATTGCCCATCCGGCGACCATGCCAAGTCGGGAATGTGGTTGTCGTCGCAGGTGCCTAAGGAGCGGGTGGTCCTGGTCTGAACGGTTACGGCGAAGAGGGCACAAGCGCTTCCAGCATAGCGCATAAAGGCAACCTCGGTCCCATCCGGCGACCACACGGGATGACGGTCCTGCGTAGCGTCGTGTGTCAATCGTGTGGGCTGCATGGCTCCGATGCGCTGCACATAGATATCGGCTTGCCCTGCTACACCACTGTCCCAAACAAAAGCGACGTGTTGGCCATCGGGTGAGAACGCCGCGTCTTGTTCAACGCCTGGATAATGGGTCAGCCGAGTCGGTTGCCAGAGCAGACTAGATCCTTCGGGTTGCCCATGCCAGGGCGCGACGTACCCTACGATGCCGAGCACAGCGAGTAGGATAACAGCGATACCTATTCCCTGAGACAACGTGTGAGACGATGCCGCTACCGTTGCTCCTGCCGAAGGCGGTGCTTGCTCTACAACGGGTTCAACCGTTGCAATTAAGCGATAGCCAACGTTGCGGATGGTTTCGATCACTGTCGGGTGCTGCCATGAGTCGCCAAAGCATTTGCGCAACTCCGAGATGCAGCGGCTCAGCGCTTC
This sequence comes from Smithsoniella earleae, assembly GCA_032356285.1. Lineage (NCBI taxonomy): Eukaryota > Viridiplantae > Chlorophyta > Ulvophyceae > Smithsoniella > Smithsoniella earleae. The sequence continues at coordinate 15,457 of JAULKQ010071427.1, read as the reverse complement.
TTCCACGACGTACGTCTCGGGCCAAACAGCAGCCATCAGCGCTTCACGGGGCACAATCTCACCGGGACGTTGGGCGAGATACGTCAGCACCTCCATCACCTTCGGACCGAGCGTGTGTGTGGCCTCGCCGTCCACCACACGGTAGAGCGTCGGCTGGATGAGCCAGCGCCCAGCTAGGCGGAAATCAGCAGGTCGTTCAGAAGCCATTAGCTTGCTATTAGCCACTTTTTATCCAGGTATCAGGCAATGCAATCGGCGATTCGGTACGCTGAGGATACAGGCGCACCCTCTACAACGGTCCCTATGGACTGCCCAAGCCTAGAGCAAGTTGGGGTTGCCAAACACGAAAACCGTCACTCAATCTAACGCCATTATGCACAGACATCGTACACCCCGTTCTCTCACGTTGCTCTTCCTGCTCATCGGAGTTGCAGCGCAGCCCGACGCTTCAGTCGCTCAAGATAGTTCCGCTATCCCTAACTGGTTCACGCAGCATATGGAAGAGATGACCCAAGGCAATGGGCGCTGGATTGCGGATAACGCCTCCCATAAGAGCGACGCCGAACCGTACGATGCCTATGGAATCGAATGGACGTGGGGCATTGGAAAAAAAAGCCTCACGGGCCGCCTGTTTGCGATGCAGGATGGCGAAGAGTTGGGTACCATCTGGGAATACCGCGAGGTGTGGCATCCTGGCGAAAAGCAGGTCTATCTCTATCAATATGGAAGCGACGGCACCTTGGGTGTAGGAACCGTCCGTTCGCCCGATGGTGAGGTTCGAGAAAGCGACCAAACCTTCTTCACACCAGAGGGAGTTACTTTTCGCTCGGGTCACCGCATGGAAATCGTCGGGGATGAACAACGGGCGCAGTCCTTTAACATTACGCCTGATGGTACATGGGAGGAGCATCGGTCCTATGTATGGAAGCGTAAGGCATTCCACTAAAAGAAGGAGCTAAGCCGATATCTGATTGCCAAACGATGTATGGTGGCATACTTGCCCTGCTGTTCCTTGCCGTGATTGAGGTAGAGGTGCAGCAAGCCGTATCGGTGAAGCACTTCGAGAGCTGGGAGACATGGCCAACGTATGTACCTCGCGAACTGCCCATACAGAATAGTCCATTGACCGCCGTGCATATTGCATTCGATGGATTATTTCCTGGCACGAACGGGTTGGGGATACTTCCCCTCGATACGCTCACGATGTTCATCAGCACGCATGAGACCTGCTTTCGTGGGAAAGAAGCCATGTGGATCCGGTGGACCTCGCAGCCGCAAGCACAAAGCGAAGGAGCACCCGCGCTGGATGCATTGGTCGTAGACCGCTCGACGTTTGGGGTGCAGTTTCGCGTAGCAGTGTCCGAGCATGGCGCTTGGGCCGGGCGCTACGAGATCATTCACGCACGCCCCGATGCCGTCGTTCAGGTCACGGTGAACGAAGCTGGTACGACCGCAACCCATCGCCTCGATATGGAGCCCTCCTTCTTCGAATTTGCTGCCTATCCGCTCTTGTTTGCGCGCTTGGATCTAGAGCAGCATAGCACCCTTCGGCTGCAGAGCTACGACTTCTTTCAGAAGGCCGCCGAAGTACTCGCCGTTAAGGTTGTCGGACGCATTCGCATGGTCGATGCAACGAGGCAGGTACACGAGGGGTTGCACTCACAAAAGTTACAACGTTTCGCTTCTGCTCTGTCATATCGTCTGCGCAATCCCGCGCCGACGGGTCATCTTTGTCGATAGCCACCTACACGATATCTGTTTGGAGATTGGCAAGTGCTGCGAGATCAAGACTGATGAGACCCATGTACATTTTCCAGTGAAGTCAGTCCGGCCCTATAGCTCGGCAAAGACCGTGCATATGATCAAAAGCATCACTGCTCGTGAGTTGTGTGGCATCTTAGGGCAAAGAGGAGGAGTACCGTCGGCTTCATTGTTGTCAGTTGACTATGTTTGATACAGACGGCGTCTAGCACCGATACACTCGAGCAAGCTCCGGTGTAGTTCATTGTAACGCGCAAAAAACGCATGCGTCGCCTCGACCAAGGCATCTCTACTTGCGAATAACTCGCAATGCGTTCCCAGCGGTAGTGACGCCACAATATCTCGCCTGGATTGAGCCACGGACTATACGTCGGCAGGTAGAGCAGCACCAAACCATCAGCTATTGAACGCACCTCTGCCTCTATCTCTACACGAAAATCCATGTTCGCACTGGAAACGTGGTAGCGATGCAAGCATTTGGATGCAGCAGGAGAGTTCAGGCATTGCGACTATTGCCATCAATCCAGTTGAATCTTGCTACGAATATTCAATCAGTAAGCATGTATAAAGGTTTTGTACACCGTATTTTCCTAGCTCCCTTGCTTCAGGGACGGTGCACCAGATGACGGCTATGGTCACCGCATCGTATTTTCGTCTTTTTCTTCTCTCGGCTAGAAATCACTTATGCGCTCTCGGCTCGTCTTGCTCAGCATATTTACTTGCTTAATTATCGCACCAAAGGCCAAAGGCCAACAGAAGTTCATACCCTCGAATGTTGGCGCATATGAATTGTTTGGTCAAAGTGTTGCTGTCTCAGGGCCATATGCTATAGCTGGTGCTCAGTTCCAAAATCTATTAACAGGCGCAGGGGCAGCATATATCTATGAAAAAGTGGGCAATAGCTGGCAAGAAGTAGCACACCTTACGCCCTCTACAGCCAATAATAACGCTCTCTTCGGTTATTCCGTGGATATATTTGGGGACCATGCCATCATTGGTGCTCGTCAAGATAATAACGTTGGTACATTTGCAGGACGAGCCTACATCTTTAAACGATCCGGTGATGCATGGGTAGAAGACGCTATACTATCAGCCTCAGACGCCACAACAGCTGACTTCTTTGGTACTTCTGTTGCCATAGGCGAGCACTATGCTATTATTGGAGCGCCATTAGAAGATACCAAAGCCAGTCAAGCAGGGGCAGCCTACATCTTTGCACGCACGCCCGACGGATGGATTGAGGAAGCGAAATTGCTTGCGTCAAATGGACGCTCGTTTGATGGTTTTGGTGGAGCTGTTTCGATTTCAGGAACAACAGCTCTCATTGGTGCCACGGGCGTGAATGCCAATGCGCCTGATGCCGGTGCCGCCTATATCTTTGCGCGCACGCCCTCCGGTTGGTCTGAAGCGGCGATTCTCACACTTGCAGACGGACAGGAAGACGACTTGTTTGGTGTATCTGTTTCCTTGGACGATCACATCGCTGTGGTAGGTGCATCAAAAAGTAATCTTGTTGCTCCCAATTCTGGTGCCACGTATATATATGAGCGTACCAATGACCGTTGGTCTCAAGCTGCTGTGGTTGTTGATCCAGCACAGACGCCTAATGCCAATTTTGGAGCTTCTGTATCATTGCTAGCAGAGCGTCTGTTGGTTGGAGCGTCAGGCGCTGCTGTCCGAAATCAGTTCCAGAGTGGTGCTGCTTTCACCTTCGAACGTATCGACAATTCGTGGTTCATAGAGTCTACCCTTGTAGCTAGTTCAAGAAGAAGTGGAGATAGCTTTCCAGCGGCTGTTTCGCTCTCTGAAAGCGATGTCATTTTAGGTGCCCCTGCGGATGGCACCAACGGCACACGAGCAGGAGCTATCTATCTCATGCCCCTGCCTGAAAAACCTACAGAACCACGATATCCAATATCTGGAACCGTTCGCAATACTTTGGATATTCCACTAGCAAGAGTGACCCTGGCACTAGATGGGGATACATCACTTACGACACAAACGTCGAGTCTCGGTTCGTACTCCTTCACGAATCTGAAAGCTGGCTCCTATACCCTTTCTGCCTCAATCAGGGGTTATGTCTGTTCACCAGGCACAATTACTATTGCGTTAGGAGAGATACGAACTGACGAAAACTTTAGTTGTCAGTTTACCAACTCCCTTGCTGAGGCATTTAGAGCTTCAGATGTTCAGTTAGATGACGGTTTTGGATCAGCGCTCTCCGCCCATGGTGAGTATGCGATAGTTGGTGCCCCTTACCGTGTAGCGAATGAAGACACAACAGGAGCCGCATATATTTTTAAACGTTCTGGCGATACGTGGGACGAACAGGCGCGATTGCTCATCCCCGACAGTCACCCACATCAGAAAGTGGGGCTTTCCGTCGATCTTTGGGAGAACTATGCTGTAATCGGCACAGATGTTGGCCTGGCTTATGTCTATCGCCGGGATACAACCACATGGACGCTAGAAACAGAATTAGCGGTGTCCACGAGCAATAGGGACAGAGAACGACCGGTTACTGTAAGCATGTGGGAGGAAACGGTCTTTCTTGGAGCTCCGTTTGATGATACCGTCGCTCCAAATGCTGGAGCGACATATGTGTTTGCGTATGAGGAGCAAACCTGGTCTCGTGAAGATGTTTTGCGCCCTCGTACTTTACAAGCCAACGCTTCCTTTGGGGCAACTATAGATCTCTCTCGGAACCATGTGCTTATTGGAGCACCTAGTACTCATGACGATCCTTTAAATACCGGACGTGCCTATGTTTTTCAGCGAAATCGCACGACTGAAGCCTGGGACCTAGAAGCAGAATTGGAGCCTGACAGCCAGACTTCAGTAGCTGAGTTCGGCTCGGCGGTTTCTCTTTCAGGAGATCTCGCTCTGATAGGAGCACAGGGATCTCGCTCGAATGGGCCTCGCTCCGGCGCAGCCTATATTTTTAGACGAACAGAAGCACAATGGCACCAAGAAGCCATCCTTGAAGCTCCTAATGCCTCATCTGGTGACCTTTTCGGGTATGCTGTAGCTGCTTCAGACTCCTATGCCGTCGTAGGTGCCCCATTTGAAGATTCCCAAGGCGAAGACAAGGGTGCTGTCTATATTTTTCGACTTGAGGAAACTACATGGTCTCTTCGAGAGGTCATTGTAAATAGCTATGCCCCTTCTGAAAGTTATTTCGGGAAAGCTCTTGCAACCTCAGGCACTACAGCTCTCATTGGTGCCCAACGTGGTCCCTTTTTCCGCCCGCTCTCCGGCGGCATTTATACTTTGGCTCTTGCGCCTAGGTTTGTGATTGCTGGGCATGTAGTTACGGCTACAGGGACAGGTATACCAGATGCTCAGATATACCTCAGAGGAGACAAGGATGGGTTTAAGCAATCTGCTTCAGACGGATCTTTTGTCTTCTCAGGACTTGAGACAGGCCTGTATTATGTACGTGCCTTAAAGCCGTTCTTGACATGCACTCCTTCGGCCATCAAGGTGAGCTTAACAGCAGATACACCTCTAGCTGACTTTACCTGCTTTGAGTCGGCCACGCACTTCTCCGAACAATTTATTACGGAGCTAGATGGTACGTCTAGCGAGGATTTTGGCACAGCTGTCTCCATGTTTGGCAATTATGCCATTATCGGTGCACCAAGAGAGGATACGGCAGCTCCTAATGCGGGCGCAGCTTCCGTATACAGCAATACAGGTGGTTCCTGGGTGAAGCAAGCCAACTTGTATCCAAGTAATGGGTCAGAAGAGGATAGATTTGGCAGCAAAATAGCTCTATGGGGAGACTATGCTTTGATTGCAGCGGTACGCGACGATACCAGAGGAGATGGGGCAGGCGCCGTCTACGTCTTCAAACGAGTAGGCAATACTTGGCAAGAGGAAGCCCTTTTAGCACCTCCTACCATTAATCGTGGAGATGCCTTCGGAGCAGATGTCGCGCTCTGGGGCGATTATGCCTTGATCGGTTCGCCGAACCATGCCCGCAGTGGCACAGATGCAGGTGCCGTGTTTGTGTACAAAAGGAACGGCAACCAGTGGGAAGAGCAAATCATTCTTACAGCTTCTAATGCACGTCGCTTTGATGGGTTTGGTCATTCGGTAGCCCTATGGGACAATTACGCTATTGTCGGATCGCCTTCTGAAGACACGAATGGTATATCGGCAGGAGCTGCCTACATCTTTGAGTACAAGGATGGGCAATGGCGTGAACAGACGATTTTGCGTGCTTCCAACGGTCAGGCAAGGCACTTCTTTGGGGCCTCGGTAGCTCTCTCAGGAGACTATGCCTTCGTAGGCGCACCGGACGAAACGACACACGGCCTGCAAGCAGGTGCCGTGTACGTATTCAAACGAAATGCAGATGGACGATGGACGGAAGAACAAATCTTACACGCTACACCAGGGAATAGCCATGATAATTTCGGCAACGCCATTGCCCTATGGGGTAACCATGCGGTTATTGGTGCCCGAATTAATGATGGTCCTCTTGTAGATGGACGGAGTGACGGTATCAATGATGTGGGTGCAGCCTTTACGTTTATGTATGATGGAACAACATGGAAGCAACGTTATGTTCTTGCTGGCACCAATGGAAACCGATGGGATGCATTTGGACATGATGTCGCTCTCTGGCATAGACATGCACTTGTCGGTGCACCAGGGCAAGATACTCAACGGCCAGATGCTGGAGCAGCCTACACATTTATAACAAACAGTGATGCCCTTGCTGCCAACTTATCAATCACGGGTCGTGTAGCAGACATGTCAAGTACTCCCCTTGTAGGTGTCCCCGTTCTGCTCTCTGGGCTGCACACTAACGAGGCTATCACCGACGACAACGGCACCTTTACATTTACAGACCTTCCTCTTGGCTCATACACTGCCACGATTAATTCTGAAGCGTTTAATTGCATAACACGCGAGCAGTTTCTCTCGCTAACAAATCACCTTGCCTTACCGACTTTCACGTGTTTTCATGCTCCCCCCGAAAGCTGGCAAGCAGCATCACACCTAGAGCCTCATGCTACGGTAACAATTCCGGCATCTGTTCAGCTAAACATCAAAGGGTGGACTTTGCAAGCAGGGGATGCCATTGGCTTTTTCTACACCGACCAAAATGAACTACAAGGTGCTGGATATGCGCTTTGGGTAGACCAGCAAACGATTGCGGTTCAAATACTCGGAGACAATACCGAAACGCTCGAAAAGGATGGCTTTAGGGCAGATGAGCTTTTGCAAGTCAAATTATGGGACGCCTCAGCCCAACGTGAATATGATGCAGAAATAGATCTGCATGGAGTTGCTCCACGTTTTGCATCAAATAGCAACTACTCTGTTCTTACTATCGCATCCTTTGCATCTTTTCAGATTCCCTTATCTGCTCAGTGGAATTTGATTTCAAGTCCAGTAGCCCCCGATACGCTCAGCATAGAAGCCGTCTTTAGGCCGGTTATCGAGTCAACCACTTTGGTTAAAGATGCAGGTGGTTTAGTCTTTTGGCCATCCTATGGCATCAACACCCTAAAGACCTGGAGGCCGCAGGCCAGCTACCTCGTCCACATGGAACACCCCGATACCCTACTCTTCAAGGGGGAAACGCTGAATCCAGATTCTACAACGTTGACTCTTCATCAGGGCTGGAATCAGATTGCCTACCTCCGCAATACCCCTATGGTAGCCTCAGAAGCCCTTTCAGATTTGGGGGCGGCCCTTGTACTTGCTAAAGATCAAGATGGTAACGTGTATTGGCCCAGTCAAGGCATCCAAACATTACTTATGGAAATGGGCAAAGGATATAAAGTCTATCTCAATCAAGATGCCCAATTCCGCTATCCCTCCAATGATGTTGCATCAAAAGGAACGGTCCTACCCATTCCCTTACCACAAGCCCGCCCCTATGATCCGATCTCTGCTGGAGCAGCCAGTAGCCTTGTTGCTATCCGCGGCGCCGCTCTTCAAGACAAAGACGAACTAAGCCTTTGGACACATGATGAGCGCATGATTGGCCGTGCCGTCGTTCACAAGGGAATAGCACTCGTTGTTCTTCCAGCTTCTATATCGACTTCCTCACCTATTCCAGGCGAGCGAATTCCAGGCGAGCGAAATTCTGGGGCTAGACAGGTCTCCCCTGTGCTCACGATAAGGCACTGGTCGCAGACCACAAAGGCCACTCAGGAATTGCATGCACAAAGCGTCAAAAATCTTTTATATCCGGACATGCAGCATACCCACATTTCTCTCACGGACGACAGCATTTGGGAAGTTAACGTGACACGTGACAGACCTCGACATCTATCATTGGAAGCCAACTACCCCAATCCGCTTAGCCAAACCACAACCATAGCCTTTTGCTTACCTGATGACAACCGCACGCATCTCAGGATCTATGATACCCTGGGACGCAAGGTGGCTACCCTCATCGATAAGCACCTAACTGCGGGCTGCTACCGGGAGGTCTTTAACGCGATGTCCTTCAGTAGCGGCACCTACTTTTTCCGCCTTGAAACACCGACACAAACCTTAACACGAGCTATGCAGATCGTCAAATGAGGTTCAGTTTTTTGATCAGCTAGACAAAGTGATGTTGGCTGAAGTACATGACAGTAAAAGCCGTCCTCACCTTAATCGCGTGACCACCCTCTATGAAAGCAATGACCCAAACTGATCGCCCTTTTCCTTTCTCCCATCTTTTCTTCTCGCTGATTTTATTCCTGGCTGTATCGCCAATTATCCAAACTACTCACGGTCAGGATGGCACTCTCCTTACGTCCCCGACAGCACGTCCTGTCCACCAGTTTGGATATGCTGTTGCTTTGTCAGGTGACTATGCTCTAGTAGGAGCTAATAATGACTACTCTTTTGGGCAAATTGCGGCAGGGGCAGCATATGTGTTCAAGCGCCAAGGCCATACATGGCAACTGTCAGCCAGTATTATTCACGACGACATAAACTTAGCAGACGTATTTGGTACGGCGGTTGACATGGCTGGCGATTACGCCCTGATTTCCAGCCCAGGAAAAAGGATTGCCTCCGACACATATGGCGCAGCCTACCTTTTCAAACGCTCCGGCGAATCATGGGATCAACAGACTAAATTTGTCGCCTCTGATGTGTCTGGCCGCACCCACTTTGGATCAGCCGTAGCCCTCGGCACAAATCTTGTCTTTATTGGGGGCACAGATGGTACCAATGCAGGAGTTGTCTATGTCTTTACACGTTCAGGAAATACATGGACAGAAAGCGCCATCCTCAAATCATCTAATACAAGTAACGCTGATCGATTTGGGAACTCTATAGCCTTAGCCTACCCCTATGTCATCATTGGTGCACCAGGTGACGATTCTAGATCGCTAGATCAAGGGGCAGCCTATGTATTTCGCCATACAAACACAGGCTGGGTTGAAGAAGCCATATTGCACCCTTCTAATCGAGGGAGTGGTCAAGAGTTTGGATATGCCGTCGCAATCCATAATACGGATGTGCTTATAGGGGCTCGATCTGACAACACGACAGCCCTAGAAGCTGGATCGGTCTACTTCTTCAAACGAGCAGGCTCAACTTGGAGTGAGGACGCTTATATCCCCTCCCCAAACAATCAGGCATCTGCTAACTTTGGAGCATCGGTTGCCTTATATAGAAACCAAGCAATCGTTGGGGCACCCGGTGGTAACACGTCGATTACAGCAACCGGAGCAAGCTATGTTTATGAACGTGTCAATGGTTCGTGGAGCAGTGCGTCAGCGTTAGTGTCCTCCAAGCCAGGCTCCTCATACAAGTACGGAGCAGCTGTTGCCATCGGTGCCGATTATGCCATTGTGGGCGAGCCTGAAAGTACGTCTCAAACGGGAGCAGCCCATATATATCGCATATCAGAAGAGACGGCCTTTTCACTCGAAGGAACAGTACGGAGAAACACGGGACAGCCACTCGCTGACGCGTATGTGTTCGTTCGAAAAGAGAATTCGACGTCCCTTTCAGAGAGTATTCTATCCTCAGAAGATGGGACCTATAGTTTATATGATGTTCCTAGAGCAACGTATCAGGTATCTATCTCAGCTAAGGGGTATAGCTGCCTACCCGTTACGCACGTTGTATCACTTACGGTACACACGGAGAACATAGACTTCACCTGTACCTTGCTTCAAAACCCTTCAGGAGTAGACTCTCAACTCCTCGCGCAGGTAAGCTTTAGCAATGATTCTGACGCTTATGGAAAGGCTGTTGCCATACACGAGAATTATGCGATTGTAGGCGTTCCAGATGGTGACGAGCAGGCACAAGATGCAGGTAGTGCTCTGATATACATCCGTGAAAGCAACGGTACATGGAGGCAACAAGCCAAACTCTTGGCTAGCGATGGTGGCTATAACGATCAATTTGGCAGATCGGTAGCGCTATGGGGTGATTATGCACTCGTTGGTGCACCCGAGAGAGACTCCGATTATGGAGGCGCTTATCTATTCAGGCGCGATGGTACCTCTTGGCACGAGATCGCAGTGCTTGCGCCTTCAACCCGATCACTGTTTGACTATTTCGGCGAGTCAGTAGCGCTATGGGGTGATTATGCACTCGTTGGCTCCCTCTCCTTTCTGGATGTTCCTAAGATATACGTCTACCGAAACACAGGTGAGGCATGGATTGAAGAAGCTATCATTCCTCTTGCAGATATGGAATCGAATTCTTTTTTCCTCGATCTATGGGGCAATCAGGTGCTCATAGGTGCTCCAGCAGAAGGAGACAATGGCACTGCCTATATCTATACACGCACAGACACAACATGGACCCGCGAAGCAACGCTCAATGCTTCGTCAAATCAAGACCAGATAGTTTTTGGCAGAGCAGTATCTCTGAGACACAACCGCGCTGTCATTGGAGCACCGGCACATAGCCAACATGGCAGCCATGCCGGAACAGCCTATATTTTTGAGCGGATTGATTCAACATGGACCCAAATAGCAGAGCTTCTTCCCTCCCATGAACGCCCAAAGAGTCGGTTTGGATTTTCGGTAGCTATGGGTACTGACCATGCCATCGTCGGCGCTCCAGGAGGAGACTTCTTTGAGCAATTTGGGGGAAGTGCATATGTGTATAGGCGTAGGAGCAACGGCTGGCATGAAGAGATGCACCTAACGGCGCCCACAACGGCCTTCACAAATAGTGTATATGGGAGCCAATTAGGCTATGATGTGGCCCTCTGGCACGATACTGCCCTGCTTGGTGCGCCTCAAGCTGAAATACGAGGCAATAGAGAAGGAGGGGGCCTTGTTTTCGATTTAAACCTAGATAGCCCTGCTGAAACGGCTTCGCTAGGCGGTACTATCGTCAATGCCCAAGGTATGGGAGTATCAGGTGTGACGTTACATTTGACTGGAGTGATAACAGACTCTACAACTACGTCTCCGACAGGGGCATTTACATTCGAACACAAGCCTTTCGGTAATTATACCCTATCGGTTGCGGCTTCACAATTTCTATGCGAGCCTGAACGTCAAAACATTGTCCTGAGCCAAAGCATCCCGAATCTGGATATAGCTTGTTGGGCTATACCGCCAGCAAACTGGACGACCTTGACAAACATCGGGTCCCACGCAACCCTATCCCTCTCTCCTACAACAGTGTTCGAGTTAAACGGCTGGACTTTCGAGGAAGGAGATGCAATTGGAGCTTTCTTCACCAACGAAGGCGTGCTTCAGGGCGCAGGTTATGGGTTTCAACGCCAAGGGCAAGACGTTACATTCAAACTGTGGGGAGACAATGCTCAAACGACCGTTAAAGAAGGTTTCGCTACTAATGAACCCATTCAACTCAAACTGTGGGACTCATCAGCGAGTCGAGTAGTAGACGTCACAGCAACAGAAACAGATCTCATTTTTGCTCCATCTGCCCATTACACGGTATCTGCTCTCACATCTAAAGTGACCCAAGAATTACCGCTTACACCAGATTGGAATTTGATATCAAGCTTTGTGGTTCCCGACACAACAGCTCTAGCGGTGATGTTCGCGCGTCTAGATACCACGCTCCGTCTTATCAAGGATCAAGATGGTCAGGTTTATTGGCCAACCTTTGATATCAACACGCTTGGTCAATGGAATCCAACAGCAGGCTATCAAATCTATATGAATGAGCCGGATACCCTGCACTTACGTGGTTTTGTACAGGACCCTACTACACCGATCGCTCTTCGCGAAGGCTGGAATACCATTGCTTATCTCCACACATATGAGATGTCTGGAGAAGAAGCCTTTGCTCAACTAACTGAAAACCTCATCGTTGCCAAAGATAATAGAGGTCAGGTCTACTGGCCGAATCAAGGCATCAACACCTTAATGCTATACCCCGGACAAGGGTACAAAGTCTATCTGCGCACCGCAGTAGATTTTCAGTATCCTGCAGAACGTGCCAGTTCAAAACACTTTGCACCGTTTTCTCGTCAACCAACACGCTACTTCTCATCTATTCAGGCCAAAGAAGAAAACGGCATCGTAGCCATCAGAGGTAACTTTCTGAGTGATGAAGACGAAGTCAGCCTATGGACGCAAAATGGTTTACTAGTAGGCAGCAGCGTTGTAAAAAATGGTAAAGCATTAGTGATCATCCGAGGTGATAATCCGTTGACAGACTATCAAGAAGGCGCTCAAACTGGCGATGTTCTTGAAACGAGATACTGGTCTCATGCTACAAAAGCAGAGCACACGCTTCATTTCACTCAGGTGCGGGATGCGCTTCATGACCGCGTGCATAAGGGACCTCTTACCTATTTAGAAAATGGGCTATGGGAATCGGAAGTTGCTCTCCCGAAACCAGATCACTTTGCGCTGACGCCAAACTACCCCAACCCATTCTCGGATAAGACAACGATAGGTTTTACCCTGCCTCATAGGAGTGCCATCAGAGTAGAAGTCTTCGATACCTTAGGTCGGCTAGTTGCTGTGCTAGTTGATGAAGAAAAGAGTGCCGGATACCATAGCATCCACTTTGACGGTAAAATGCTAAGTAGTGGGACGTATTTCTACCGTTTACAAGCGGGTACTCATATAGCGTTTAGCGCCATGCAAATAGTTAGATAGCATGACAGCCCTTCGGCACATTTTATTTCATACCTGACATTCCCTAACGGTCAGCATGATGAATATCACATTCCTAGCGTAATAGCCTCAATGTTACACATCTTACGTCTCACAGCTCTCTTTTCTATTCTTCTCTTTGCGTTAAGTCCGTTTAGCCTCTCTTCCGCTTTTCCTAGCTCACTGGCGCCGGACTTTACACCTTATTTGACCTTATCCTCGCTGAATGGTACCAACCGGCTTGCCCCTGTTCAGCCCTTGGCCTCCTTGCCGCATTCTATCTGGAACCAGACCAGTCCTTTTACGAATTGTGCAACAAGCACAGGTAATAATGCTACGGTCATTGTACCTCTTTCAAGTGAACCTACCTTTGATGGGCAGGGTATCGAAAATGGAGATGAAATAGCTGTATTTGATGACTCCAATCGCTGCGTAGGCAAAAGTATATGGCAGGGTACCAATACGGCCATAACGGTCTGGGGAGATAACGACCAAACCCCTATGTTTGATGGTATACAAGCTGGAGATAGCATGATGTTTTTTGTCTGGCAGCAAGCATCTGACCTTGTTGCCCCAGCCGCTGTTACCTACACACAAGGGAATGGGCATTACGAGCAAGACGGACTTTATATCCTTGCAACGCTCAAAGCCAATTCAAACACGGCTCCTATTGTAGAGGATTTAGACACAGCAACTGACGAAGATATACCCTTAGACTTTCGCCTACCTGCCACAGATAGAGATCAAGATACTCTCGTCTTTGTCCTTGTTGCCTCGCCTACAAACGGATCTCTACAGGTGATGGATTCTACGGCTACCTATACCCCGAACCCGAATTTCCATGGCACTGATGTGTTTCGTTTCCTGGCAGACGATGGAGAAGCGCGCTCGGACACTGCAACCGTATCCATTACCATACATCCTATCAATGATGCTCCTCTTTTCTCTTTGGCCCCAGTCTTCGTCTCACCGATTCACCAGGCCTCTCTCATCGTAGGCGGCCCTGAAGATACCCCGGCAGATCCGAATTCACCTTTTGCTGTTGCTTGGAATAGAGCGACCGACGTTGAGCAAGACACGGTTGATTACCTCTGGCAGCTTGCTACAGAATCATCGTTTGAGACACCCCTTATTGCACACCATACGTCGGAAACAACCTATACCACCTCCGTGGGTGCTATCGCTGCATTGTTGGACGATAAAAACGTTGTTCTCAATGATTCTTTGCTCCTTTACCACCGTGTTTGGGCCTCCGATGGACAAGACTCCACTTTCAGTGAAATTGCCGAATTGACTCTTGTAAGAGGTAGTTTCGTTGGTCAAGAAGTGTTTACAGAAGTCCCTGATGCATATGTATTGCACCAAAACTATCCTAATCCCTTCAACCCAGTAACACGGATTATATACAGCTTACCTCAAAGCGGTCATGTTATGCTCCGCGTCTTTGACCCTACGGGGCGCATCGTTGCCACCCTGGTTGACTATCAACAAACGACGGGGACCCATGAGGTTGTCTTCGATGCAAGCCTGCTTCCTAGTGGAGTTTATTTCTATGAACTCATCGCTGATGAGGCGCATTTAACCCGTAAGCTCGTTTTGATGAAATAAGCTATATGCGCACCCACATCAATATAGCGCGTCTCCGCATCAAGATCGCGAAGGTGCGCTTGCAGCGCCATTGCAATAAACTCAGGACCATTGTCCGAGCGCACATGTGCTGGGTAGCCCCGCTTGATTGCAATACGGTCCACCACGTGATCACATCTCGGCTCTTGATCGAACGAGCGGCTTCGAGTGCTAAGCACTCGCGCGTGTATTCATCGACTACAGCTAAGAGCTTGACCGTGTGTCCGTTCTCGGTCGTGTCGAAGAGAAAATCGTAACTCCAGACATGGTTCGGGTACGTCGCCGCTAGACGCACCGCGCCCTCTGTGCCTTCGATTCTGCGCCGTTTGCGCTGTTTCTGTGGTACTTGCATGTCAGTCAGCCGCCAGAGGCGATACACACGCTTGAGGTTTACGGACCAACCACCTTGCCGCAAAAGAGCGGCTATGCGGCGGTAGCCGTAGCGAAGGTTCTGGGGCGCAAGCGCCCTTATCTGCTCGGTGAGATCGGCATCGCGCTCGGTCCGCTTGCTTTGGTAGCGCTGCGTCGAGCGTGCCTGGCCCAGCACGCGGCAAGCCCGGCGCTCACTGACGCCGAGGTGCGTTTGCATATGGCGAACAGCATCGCGCTTGCGGCCTAGAACTTTCCCTGGGCCACCTCACCGCCCGTCAGCAGACGGCGGAGAGCATGTCGATGTCCAAGTCGCGCTCAGCTAGGAGGCGCTTGAGGCGAGTGTTCTCTTTTTCGAGTTCTTTGAGACGCTTGGCTTGGTCGCCCGTGGGCAAGCCGTACGGATTCTTCCATCGATAGAACGTGGGCTCAGAGATACCGATGGCTTTGGCTGCTTCAGCTTGCATAGCGCCGTCAGCGATGAGGGCTTCGGCCTTACGCAGTTTGGTGACGATCTGCTGTGAAGAGTGCTTTTTCATGGGATTGCGTTGGTTGGGTTGACCTGCTCCCTGAAAACTGGACCGCCTATAGGGTTAGAGTTTCGTTAGTTTTGAGGGCTCTCATCCCAACGAAGA
>JAULKQ010071416.1:0-19325 GCA_032356285.1 Smithsoniella earleae | reverse complement strand
GGGGGCCCGTGGGGCGGGTCGCCGACGCGGCAGCTGCCGCGCTGGCGGCCGCGAGCTGTTCGTTCGAACCGGGTCCCAGCCTCGACGAGCTCGAGGCGACGGTCGAGCGGGACGAGCCGTTCCGGGGGATCGACTTGCGCGACCGCACGCTCGATGGTGCGGAGTTCGCCGGGGCGAATCTTGCGGGTGCCGACCTGCGAGGGGCGCGACTGCGCGCGGCCACGCTTCGCGAAGCGCGGGCGGAAGGCGTCCTCCTGGTGAACGCCGATCTGGCGGAAGCCGATCTGCATCGCGCGGATCTGAGCGACGCGATGCTCCAGGCGACGAACCTCGCGGCGGCCGATCTCCGCGGAGCGGAGCTGGGCCGAGCCAACCTCGAACGGTCGGATCTCTCGGGGGCCGATCTCACGGATGCCCGACTCGAGGGCGCCTACCTCTGGTCGGCGATCCTCCGTGGCGCGAACTTCCGGGGGGCTGATCTTCGAGGGGCGGATCTCCGAAGCGTGGACCTCACCTCGGCCGACTTCT
Organism: Smithsoniella earleae; assembly: GCA_032356285.1. Classification (NCBI taxonomy): domain Eukaryota; kingdom Viridiplantae; phylum Chlorophyta; class Ulvophyceae; genus Smithsoniella; species Smithsoniella earleae. The sequence continues at coordinate 18,797 of JAULKQ010071416.1, read as the reverse complement.
CGACGGCCACCGGACTGACGCAGGGCCAACTCGACTACACCTGCAGCGATGGCGGCCTGAGGCTCCCCGAGGGGCTCACGCCTCCGCGCGCGTGCGGTTCGGGCAACGTGCCCCGCGTGGACACCTCGCCGAAACGGGACGGGATGACCGTGGTCGGGAAGGTGCATTGCGGTGGGTTGGAGCCGTGCACTCCCCAGCGGTTTCTGGTGTTCACCGAGTGGGGAGGAAAGATCATTCAAGTGACCGACGCCGATGGGAGGGCGACGGAGGAACTGGAGCGGCGCCTCTCGGAAGGCGTCGAAGTCAGGATCGACGGCATCGACCCTTCCCTCATCGAGCAGCACCGCTACTTCGTGCCGGCGGCACGAATCGTGTTCGCCGACTGAGACCGGGAGAGCCGGCTAGCGTCGGGCCTGCGTCTGGAGGTTGAGTCGGGCCCAGGCCACTTCTAAGAGCAGAGGAACTCTTGGCTCGAGAAGGAACCGTGCGATGAAATGTTCTGCGTTCAAGCGAACCCTGGGGCTCTTGATTCTGGGGCTCGTGGTCACGTCGTGGTCCGGGATCGTCCCCGGGGCTCCGCGCTCCACGCCGGCGTATGCCGCGGAAGGGGAGGGCTCCGGTTCCGAGTTGCCCGCGTGGCGAAAGAACGAGGAGGCGTGGATCTGCCATTGTCGACGCCCGATCCGGGACGCCGACGGCAACGTCAAGAAGAGCCGCGGTCGAATCCACATCGAGCAGTTCCGCCGGAGGCTGTGCGTCACGAAAAAAGAAGCGACGGACCTGTGTCGGAACAAGTACAGCTATGGCGAGGGCGACGAACGGGTCGATTGCATGGTCTATCGCTCGAAGCACTGCTCTCCCGAGGAGAGTTGCCGCAAGGAAAACCGCGGTTGCGCGGGTGACTGGTGCAACTGCGGCGCGCGGATCGAAGTCGTTCGACGGGAGGGGCGGAAGTCGGTCGATCCCGGACAGGACGTCGCCGTGGGCGAGGAACTCGACGTGTACGTCCACCGGCCGACGGACCAGGGGACGACGTTCGCCGACGCCGATCGCTCTTGGTTGTGGAAGGGCGTCGGCGAGGCTTCGCCCGAGAGTGCCGCGGAGGCCGAGTCGGGTTGTGTCTACCTCGACTGGGACGCCGATCGCACACCGCCGGTGAACGAGAACGAGGCATCGACGTGCGTCACCGGCGTCGATCCGGAGACGCAGACCAAGTTCGTTCTCCGCGGCGCGTACGCGTCGGCAGGAAAGAAGACGATCTACGCAAACCTCGACAACTGGTTCGCCGGCCCCGAAGACTGCAAGTACCGCTGCCAGGCGGAAGCGACCTTCGAGTTGAACGTCACGGAGTAGCGTGCCACGCACTCCGCGCGGGCGTGCGTCTCGTGGCCTACGGCTGGACGTCCCGCATCAGGCGGTACTCGGAGAAGTCCGGGTTGTGCATCTCGCGGCGGAAGACCGCGGGTGGAAACGGGTAGATGTTGGGCTTTCCGGACTTGTCCAGGTACCAGCTGTCGCAGCCGCCGGTGGCCCAGGTGGTCGTCGGGATCGCCGCCGCCATCGCCGCGTTGTAGGCCTCGTAGGCTTCTTGGGTGGGCGCGACGGCCGCGAGGCGATCCGCCCGCATTTTGTTCAGGAACAGAATGACGTAGTCGATCTGGGCCTCGGAGATATCGAGCACGGAGGTGTTGCCGAAGACACCGGTCGGTCCTTGCAGCATGAAGAAGTTCGGAAAGCCGGGGAACGCGATCCCGCGGTGTGCCCGGGGCAGGCCGTTCCAGAACTCCCTCAGGCTCGCACCGTTCTCGCCGTAGACGTCGGTCGGCAAGATGAAGTCGTTGAAGTTGAACCCGGTCGCCAGGACCAGGACGTCCAGCGCGTGGAGCGCGCGATCCGCGGTGCGAATCCCGTTCGGCTCGATCTCGGAGATCTTCTCCGTGACGAGGTCGACGTGCGGCTTCATCAGGGCCGGGTAGTAGTCCGAGGAGAGGATCAGCCGCTTGCACGTCGCCTTGTAGTCGGGCGTGAGGCGCGCTCGTAGCTCCGGGTCGGGCACCTGCTGGCGGAGATGTTGGAGGCACCGCCGCTCGATGCGTTGCTGCTGCTTCTCGTCCCCCATGGTCGCGCGGGCAAACGTCGCGTCCATCGCGGAGCGGATCATCCGGCGGATGGACTGTTGGAGTCGGGGGGTGCGCGCAAGCAGCCACTTCCAGGCGGCGGAGTATTCGGCCTGGGGAAAGGGCGCGATCCAGTGCGGTGTGCGTTGGTAGACGTCGAGATGCGCGACCTCGTCCGCGATCGCGCCGACGATCTGCGCCGAGGTCGATCCGGTCCCGATGATGCCGACGCGCTTTCCGGCGAGGTCGACCGTGTGATCCCATCGGGCCGAGTGAAACTTGGCCCCCTCGAACCGATCGAGACCGGGGATGTCGGGAAACGCCGGATTGACCAAGATCCCGGTCGCCGCAATCACGAAGTCGAAGACCTCTTGGCCGTTCTTCTCCGACCGAACGCTCCATTGCGGTCCCAGGTATCGAAGGTCGAGAACCCGATTCCCGAATTGGATGTGCTCTTCGACGTCGTACTTCTTCGCGACGCGCTCCTGGTAGTCCCAGATCTCCCGGCCGTACGAGAATCGGTGCGACCAATTCGGGTTCAACTCGAACGAGTAGGAGTACCAGTGCGACGGGATGTCGCACGACAGTCCGGGGTAGGTATTGTCGCGCCACGTGCCGCCGAGTCGGTCGGCGCGTTCGAAGCAGGTCAGGTCGGTGTAGCCCGCTTGGCGGAGCTTGATGATGCTTGCCATTCCCGAGAAGCCGGCGCCGATGATCGCGATCTTCGGTTGCCGACCCGACCGAGCCCAGCTCGCGTCGCCCCCGGGCCTCGTCCCACCGTCGTCCCGAATCCGACTCGCCACCATCCTCACCAGCATACGAATCCCGAGCCGCCCTGTCAGGGGTGGGTCTTCGCCGCGGGGACGCATGGGTCGGCTCGCGCGGGGACGGCGCTGGCCTGGGGGGCCGCGTCCTATTTGCGGGCTTCGAACAGCTTGCGGCCACGCGCCACGACGTTGTCGAGACGAGCCGAGAGGCAGAGAGGAGCGTCGCTCCCGTGGAGCTGGATCGTGGCCCGGGTCGATTTTCGCAGCCCGTCGACCGTACCGGTCGGGAGGTCACGTCGTCCGAGCTTGGCGTTGTTGAAGCCGCGTACGACGGCGTTCGATTGGCCAGACGAGCCGGTGCCCTTCAAGCGCATGAACCGAATCCCGTCTCGACGGCTAGACTTGTCGAGATACTTGTATCCCAGGTGCTGCGGGTTCTGCCCGGCTCCAAGGAAGTTCTTCCAACACGAGGTGCCGTTGCAGCGCTTGCCGGCCGCTGCAACGCGGTATTCCGCGGCGAGCGTTCCCCGGTCGTCATACACACACGTCGCGTACTCGGTGCCTCCGCGCTTGCGGGGGTTTCCGAAGCGGGAGCTGTGCAGCGCCGGACCCTCGCGCCACTTGGCGACCAGTCGCTCTCTGCCCTTCACCCTCTCGTCGATCACGAGGGTCGCGTCTTCGAACGAGTCGACGCAGGAAGGATCGGGCCTCGCCGGACACTCAACGGAGGGGCACACCTGTGCCTTGCCGGCCGGATCCGCATCCTGTGCAAACCAGAGGTAGTAGCTGTGATGGACCGGATCGACCCCGACCCCCATCGCCTTCCAGTCGTATGGCTTCCACATGCCCTTGTTCAGGATCACTCGGTTGTGGGCCTCGCTCGACTTCCACGCTGCAAGTGCCGCCTTCGACGATGCGAAGCCCACGGCGGCGTTCTCGAAGCCCGTGGTCGGGTAGGCGCCGGCGGAAAGCTCGTACGGCTTGTCCCACATGCAGGCCGCCCTGGCGTGGTCGGACGTATAGCAGCATGTCCCGTACGGGGAGGCGGGCACGCCGTACCAGGAGTGCAAGTTGCAACGTGGATCTTTCCCCCAGGCGCCGAGGACATCGTTCGCATGGGCGGTATCCACGTTATGCCACTGGGCCACCCGGGTGAGTGTCTTCGAGACCGCGATCTTCGGGCGTCCGTGCTGGGCGCGGTAGTCGTTCACGAGCGCGGCCAACTCGGCCTCGTCGGGATTCAGGCATCCGGCGGGCTCGGGCCGGTCCGCCGCCACTGCAGGTGTCCGGATTCCGATCGCGAATAGCAGCAAAAAGGCCCATTTGGCCAGCGATTTCGAGCAGGGCACGAGGGCGGCTATCGGCAGATCGAGGAAACAAGCTTAGCGGGTCGTCACGGCACCGAGCTCAGCCGATGCCGAGCAGGTTGTCTCGCTGACCAAGCTGGACTTCGGCACAGTAGCCGAAGTCCACCGGGAGATTGTTTCCACTCACGAAGCTCATCAGCTTGCTGTTCAGCATCACGAGCGGCTCGCCCATTTCGGCCCCCGTCGCGTAGCGTCCGTTCGACGGCAGGAAGAGGGCAACGGCGTCGCGTGGAATCTGTCCGTCGCCTGTGAGCTTCGTCATGAACGCGCTCTCGGTAGGAGACGGCGCGATGCAATTGATGCGGATCTCGCGTTGTGCGAGCTCGCTCGCTTTGCTCATCGTGTAGACGATGATGCACTGCTTGGAGAACGCATACCCGTCTTGCTTGCCTTCGCCGTGCTCCTGCCACCAGCTCTTGGCGGCGGCGACGTCGTCGCCGAGTGCGAGGAAGCTCTTCACCTGATCCAGGTTGGATTTCCAACCCATGCCGGCGGTCGATGCGATCGAGGCGATTCCACCACCCTGGGTGAGGCGTGGGATCAGCGCTTCGGTCAGATGTCGTAGGCCGCAGAAGTTGATCAGCATCGTATCGAGGGCCGAGAATGGCGGGCTCGGAACGCCTGCGCAGTTGAAGAGCGCGTAGATCTCTTCGGGGAGCCCGTCGACGGCGGCATCGATCGTCGCGACATCCTTCATGTCGACCTTGATCGCCTTGGTTACGGGGACCGACACTTCGGCGATGTCCAGCGCGTGCACGCGGGCACCCAGGTCGACCAGCAGCTTCGCCGCCGACTGCCCCATCCCGGACGCCGCCCCGGTGATGACCACGTTCTTGTCCTGGTATCCCAACACGTCACTCATGGCAGGGTTCTTACTATGCGCCGGGGGTAGCGCAAAAAAGGCGAGGGACCAGCCGATCGCTACCCGAGGGCTCCGGCGATCACGAGCTCGCTGATCCGGTCCTCGTCGTACCCCAGCACGTCTTGCAGCACCGCGAAGTTCGCCTCGCCGAGCGTCGGGATCGTGGTGGCGGTACGCCCGGGTGTACGCGAGAGGCGGGACCGCACGTTCTCGACCATGCCGGAGGATTCTCCCACCGCAAGCGCGACGAAATGCCCGCGCTCGGCGAGGTGAGGATCCGCGAGCGCGGACGCGCTGTCGGCGACCCGGTGCGCGGGAACCCCGCGTTCTTGAAGGCCCGCCTCGAGTTCCTCCGCCGGCCACGACTTCGTGAGGTCCGACAGGATTCGGTCGAGCTCGTCACAGCGTTCGAGCCGGGCGGATTGCGTCGCAAACCGAGGGTCGCTCCACAGGTCCGGGTTCTGAAGGACCGCGCAGAGCCTCTTCCAATCGGTCTCATCGCGCACGGCGAGGGCGATCCACCGATCCTCCCCCTGGGTCGGGTAGCAGCCATGGGGTGCGAAGCGGTCGTCGCCGTTGCCGCGACGTGTGGACGCGTGTTCGTTCACGAGGACGTCGAGCAACGCCGGCGCGAGAAAGTGCAACGCCGACTCGGCCTGGGACACGTCGATGCGCTGGCCTTCTCCGGTGCGACGACGATGTTCGAGCGCCGCGAGAATCGAGATCGCGTTGAACCGAGGCGCGATGTAGTCGGTGTACGCGCCGAAGGGGCCGGCCGGCGCCCGATCCGGCCAACCGGTCAGCTCGTAGAAACCCGCGATGGCGGCCGCGAGATTCCCATAGCCGGCGAAGTGCGCGAGCGGGCCCGACTGGCCCATGAGGCACGTGCTGAGCAGGATGATGTCCGGCTTCACTTCGCGGAGCGCCTCGTCGCCGAGGCCCAATCGCGCGAGTTTGCCGGGCGTGAAGGCCTCGGTGACGACATCGGTCTGTCGTACGAGATCGAGGACCACCGACCGCGCCTCGGGCTTCGTCAGGTCCAGGGTGATCGTTCGCTTGCCGAGGTTGCACGAGTGGAAGACCGACGAGCCCTCGAGCGCCGGCGTCGCGTCCACGAAGGGGCGCAGGGTGCGGCACACGTCGATGTGCGTCGTCGACTCGACCCGAATGACCTCTGCTCCGTAGTCCGCGAGAACCCGGGTCGACACGGGCCCGGCCAGCGCCCACATGAAGTCGAGCACGCGAACACCATCGAGGGGCCGCCCACCCGATGCGGTCGCTCCGGAGCGCAGCGGCTTCGCGCGAAGGGAAGCGATCTCGGCGCGGACCCGCTCGGAGTGTTCCCCGAGACGCGGGGCAGGCCGTGGAGGCCTGCGCGTTACCGCGCTGAAGCGAGCAAACGGCCCAAGCTGTTTCGTCTGCCTCCCGTCGATCGTGAACGGCTCGAAGTAGTCGCGCGCGGAGAAGTGCGGGTTGTTTACCACGTCGAGAGGCGATGCGACCGGCGCGATCAGGAGCGACTTCTCCTGCGCGATCGCGAAGAGCTCGGCCTTCGTCTTCGAAGCAGTCCACTCGGCGATGGCTGCCTTGGCTCGCTCGAACGAATCGAGTTCTTCGAGGCCCTTCAGGTACCGATCGGTGAACCCCACCCAATCGACGTCGCGCAACGGGGCGTCGCAGAACCCGTCCTCGCAGACCGCGGCCATGAGTCGGGCACTTGCCGGCCCGATCGTGGAGCCGAAGACGTGGGTGATCGAGACGTGCCCGTCGATCGCGGGGTAGACGAAACGGACCACGAAAGGACCCATCTTGGAGCCCCCCGCGCATCGCTCGGCCGGCGGCTCGCCCAACGCGTTGGAGAGGATCTCGACCTGCGTCGCCAGGGCACACGCCTCCTGCGCCGAGACGTCGACGTGCTGTCCCCGGCCCGACGTGTTTCGCTCGTGGAGCGCGACCAGAGCGGCGGTGGCCGCTTCGGCCGATGCGTGCGCCCACGCTTGCGGCACCGAGATGCGAACGGGCGCGCGGTCCGCGTCGCCGGTGAGCCACAGGGGTCCCGCGGAAGCCCAGATCGTGAGATCCGTCGCGGCCCAGTGCGCCTTGGGACCCGTTTGCCCGAAGGGGGTGACCGAGACGTAGACGAGCCCCGGGTTCCGCTCGGCCACCGTGTCGTAGCCGAGTCCGTGCTTCGCGAGCTCGCCCGGCGTGCGCGCTTCCACGAAGACGTCGGCGGTAGAGAGGAGCGCCCCAAGGGCATCCCGGTCGTTCGGATCCTCGAGATCGAGAACCGCGCTCCGCTTGTTTCGCGCGAAGGCGGCCCAGTGGAGCGAGCGCTCGGTTTCGGACGAGTGCGCGACGAACGGCCCGACGTCGCGCGCGCTGGACCCGCCCGGCGGCTCGATGCACAGCACGTCCGCGCCGAGCTCCGCGAAGATCCAGCCACAGACGAGCGCACCTTCGTCCGCGAGCTCGACCACGCGCCAACCCTCCAACATCGCATCACACACGTCCACGAAGTGTTCTCTATCCCGGCCGAGACCCGGACGGCAATCCGGTCCGGAAGACTGCGGGGCGCGCCGGAGTATCGTTTCCTCGCACATTGTGTCAGAGCGAAGAGACGTGCGGCCGGAGGCGCCCTCTCGCGTCGTAGGGCGCTTTCGAAGGGAGATTCGCGATGAACGAGGAACGGAACCCGACCCAAGAAACACTCGACCCGACGGAGCTCGGCATGTTCGCGCTGAACGTCTGGAGCTACAAGCAGGGCGAGGTCGTGTCGCTGATGATTCACCTCGGCGACCGGCTCGGACTGTACAAGGCTCTCGACGGTGCCGGCCCCAAGACAGCCGGGGAGCTGGCGGCCCAGACGGGGTTCGCCGAGCGTTGGCTTCTCGAATGGCTGAAGGGGCAGGCCGCCGCGAAGATTCTCGACTACCACGAAGGCGACCGGTTCGAGCTCAACCGGATCGGTAGCGCCGTCATGGCCGACGAAGAGCAGAGCCTGTTCTTCGCCGCCGGCGCGTTCGCGCCGCCCGGGGGGCCGGAGCTCGCCGATGCACTGGCCGAAGCGTTCCGCACGGGGCGGGGACTCAGCTACGATCAGATGGGACCGTCGGCGGCGCATCGCACCGAGCGGATGCTTGGCCCGTGGACGAGACTTGCGCTGGTGCCGCGGATCGTTCCTGCTCTCGACGGTCTCGCAGCCAAGCTCGAAGCGGGCGCCGAGGTGGTGGATGTCGGATGCGGCGCGGGAGTCGCGCTGGAAGCGCTCGCGCGCGCCTACCCGCAGTCACGTTTTCACGGCTACGACCCGTCACGTCACGCGATCGAGAGGGCGCGACAGAACATGAGTCGCGCCGGACTCGACAACGTTTCCTTGCACCACAAGAGCGGCAACCAGCTTCCCGAGGAGCCCCGCTTCGACTTCGTCCTTACGCTCGATTGCATCCACGACATGCCGCATCCCGGAGAAGTCCTCGAGTCGATTCGTCGCGCCATCAAGGAGGACGGCACGTGGCTCATCAAGGACATCCGCAGCCAACCGGGCTTCGAAGCGAATCTCAGCAATCCGCTGCTCGCCATGATGTACGGCTTTTCGGTGAGCGCGTGCATGTCGTCGGCACTCTCCGAGCCGGGCGGCGCGGGGCTTGGTACGCTGGGCTTCAACCCGGAAGTGGCCGAGCGCATGACGCGCGAGGCCGGCTTCACGCGTTTCGTGCGGCACGATTTCGAGGACCCGGCGAACCTTTACTACGAGGTGCGTCCGTAGGTTTGGCGTCCGAAGGACGATCCTCAGAGCAGGTGCGAGTTGACCATGGAGCCTCCGTCGCAGACGAGGCACGCGCCCGTGGTGAAGGACGACCGATCCGATGCGAGCCACACGATGGGCTCGGCGACTTCTTCGGGTCTGCCCAGTCTTCGCATCGCGTGCTGAGCGACGGTCTTCTCCTTGAACTCGGGAAACTGGTCGAAGTATCGCTGGATCGCCTTCGTCTCCATGCCGCCGGGTGCGACGGAGTTCACCCGCACGCCGCGAGCCGAGTACTCGGCAGCCGCACTCGACGTCATGGCGTGCACGCCGCCTTTCGCGGCTACGTACGCTCCCAGCATCGCCTCGCCCGAGAAGATGCCGGCCGTGGTGACGTTGATGATGGACCCCGCGTTCTGGCGCAGCATGACCGGAATCGCGTACTTCATTCCGTGGAAGACGCCTTTCAGGCAGATGTCTACGGTCTTCGTCCAGTTGCGGTCGTCGATCTCGTGCAACGGGCCGAAGTTCCCCGCACCGCCGATGGCGTTGTTGCACAACCAGTCGAGCCGACCGAAGCGATCCACGACCGCCGCCATGAGAGCCTCCACCTGCCCGGCGTCGGTGACGTCGGTCCTTCGATAGACCGCGCTTCCTCCCGCCTCGCAGATCGACTTGGCCACGGCTTCCCCATGCTCGTCCTTGATGTCCGCGACGACGACCGCGGAACCTTCGCGTGAAGCGAGCCGTGCCGTCGCTTCGCCGAGTCCCTGCGCCGCGCCCGTGACGATTCCCACCTTGCCGTCGAGAAGCCCCATGGACGTGAGGGATAGCACGTTCCGCGCGCGATGAACGTCGAGCCGGCCGCACGAGCGCCGTGCTCGATCCAGCTCAGTCGAGTTGCGTGCGCAGGTGGAACGACTTGGGCCGGGTCAGGACTTCGTAGCCGAGGCGCGAGAGCGTGACGCCGCGTCCGGAGTCCTTCACGCCGGTCCAGGCGAGACCCGGATCCAGGTAGTCGCAGCGGTTCATGAAGAACGTACCGGTCTCGATCTGTTGCCCGATCGCGATCGCCGCATCGCGGTCTCGGGTGAAGACCGCGGCTGTGAGCCCGAAGTCACTGTCGTTCATGAGCTGTACCGCTTCGTCGTCGCCCCGCACGGCCATCACGCCGAGGACCGGCCCGAAGCTCTCCTCTCGCATGACGCGCATCTCGTGAGTGACGTCGATCAGGAGCTGCGGTGCACAATAGGCCGAGCCCGGAGCCGCCCTCTCGAAGGCAGCGGTGTCGATGAGCGTCTGCGCGCCGGCGCGCACGGCTTCGTCGGTCTGTTCACGAACGAAGTCCGCGGCCGCCGGGCGGACCATGGGTCCGAGCGTGGTCGATGCATCCCGAGGGTCTCCCAGCACGTATGCCTGAATCAGCGAGCGGGCGGACTCCACGTATTCGTCGAAGCGCGAAGCGTGCACGTAGACGCGTTCGATCCCGCAGCAGGATTGGCCCGCGTTGAAGAAGGCGCCGTCGACGGTGGTTTCCACGGCGTTTGTCAGGTCCGCGTCCTCGCGCACGTAGGCCGGATCCTTGCCGCCGAGTTCGAGCCCGATCCCGATGAACCGTTCGCTCGCCGCGCGTTGGACGGCGCGTCCTGCGGGCACCGAGCCCGTGAACGCGACGAAGTCCACCCGGGGATCTCCGACCGCGCGGAGCGTGGCATCGTGGCTCAGGTGGAGATGAGCGAACAGCCCGGCCGGCAGTCCTACGGAGGCGAACACGGCAGTGAGTCGTTCGGCGCAGAGTGGGGTCTGGGACGAATGCTTGAGCACGACCGCGTTCCCCGCCGCGAGCGCCGGGAGGATCGCATTCACGGCGGTGAGGTATGGGTAGTTCCAGGGCGCGAGCACCAGGACGACGCCCAGTGGGTTTCGTTGGATGAACCGCTCGAACCCGGGTTTCGGTTCGAGAACGATCGGCTCGAGGGCTTGCGGCGCCAAGCGCAGCATTTTTCTCGAACGTTCTTCGAACCCGCCGACTTCCCCGGGCGTATGGGCGATCGGACGCCCCATTTGGTGTGTCAGTTCCGACGCGATCTCGTCGCGCTGCCGCACGAACGCGTCCACCGCCTGGTCGAGGAGGGCACAGCGTGTGTCGAGAGGCGTCTTGCGCCATTCTCGTTGTGCGACGCGTGCCCGGTCGAGGACCTGGTCCACCGTCCTCGGGTCGGCGAGTGGGCGCTCGACGTAGAGCTGCCCGTCGATCGGAGAGACACAGCGAAGTGAGCCGGGTGCGGACGTCATGACGATTCAGGATCGCTTGGAAAACGGGCGGGGTAAAGTGGTCCCCCGATCGACGAAGGAAGGCGAAACGGGGGGCGGTCGCCCGGAACTCAGGCGCGCTCTCGCCCGAACACGCCGACGTGCCGTTGCACGCGCTCCGTGTACTGCGCGAGGCCCGTGTAGCCCTTCGCGATCTCGGTGACCCAGGTGGGGGGTCGGTTGTCGAGGACACCCGCCATGAACGCGGCGATCGTGAAATCGTAGAGGCGGGGCTCCGAGCCGCAGAGGAAGCCCGTTTCCGGCACCGTGTCCTCGAGTGCTTGCAGGTCGCGCTCGACGAACCCTCGCTGCTCCTGCGCCGTGTGCCGGCCGAGGCCGTGCAGGTTGAGAGTCTGGCGCACCTGGCGCCGTGCCATACCGGCGACGAGAGGGCGCACCAACCGGGGCGCGATGTGGAAGAAGCCGTCGACGACGTTGGGGAACCACTCGTCGTCGAGCCACCGGCTGGCGACGAACAGCCAGTAAAGGTGGTCGTCGATCAGCCGCGAGAGGGCGACGCCCTGTGCGCGCTGCGCCGGGGACATTCCCTCGTAGACGCGTCCTGCGGTGATCTCGTCGATGTACTCGGTGATCAGCTCGGAGTCCGGGATCGTTCTGCCGTCCGCGATCAGAAACGGCAGCTTCCCCTTCGGTGCCTTGCGCGGGTCGGGCTGCACGTCGACCTCGAACGGCAGGTCCAGCGAGGTCAGGAGCATCTCGATCTTGAGGCAGAACGGGCTTACGTTCTGCAGCCCGAAAGCCGCTCCGAGAGTGAAGAGGGTGAGGGAGGGGACCGTCGCCGTGGTGCGTTCTTCAGTCACCGCAACGTGATGCCACGCGTCGCGTCCGATGGAAACACGGCGCCGTCCGTATTCCCGGGCCGGCCTCTCGGAAACGCAGCATTTTCTGGCCGGTCTTGGGTCGATCGTTCGTTGAAATCCTCTTGCGCAGCGCCATAGGGTCGGCCAAGGATGCGGTCGCTGGCGCGCCCGGACGATACGACCGTCCTCGATTGCGCGGATCGCGAGATCAGCGGACCCGGCGTAGCTCGTCCTACGGCGGAGTCGTCGTCGAGGGCGACGGGGTCGGCAGCGGCGCCGTCGGCACGGTGATCGACGACAGCGAGGTCCGGGACAACGATGATGAAGGCATCCATCTCGGGTCGGGGACGCCCGGCACGGAAGTGCGCAGCAACGACGTGCACCACAGCGGCGCCGAGAACGTGTACCCGCTGGGGACTTCGGCGAACCTGGTCGAGGAACAACGTACTCGGCGACGCGACCGACGCCGGTATCTTTGCGCGGGTCTGTCGACGAGAACACCGTGACCGAAACCGAAGTCGACGATTGCCGCCACGTGGAGGAGAAGGAGTTCGGCGGGCTCGTCCCCTACGGAAACGTGGTTTCCGTGATCGACGTTTCGCCGGGATCGGGCTCGGGCGGGAGTGGTGGATCGGGGTCTGGCTCGGGTGGCAGTCGCAAGGGGCGGATCAAGAAGTCCAAGCTCGTCGGGGATACGCGCGACGTCATGAAGCTGGACTTCGAACTTCCTGGGGGAATCCTGATCGATCCAGCGGCCGAGGTCATCGACATCTCCGTGACGGACGATGACAGTGTCGTCTATCGTGCGATTCTGCCGGCGGGTCTCGTCGAGCAGAAGAACGCGAGTCGCTATCTGTACAAAGCCAAGCCCGAGGATTCACCGGGCGGCGTGAAGAAGCTGCAGTTGCGTCTCCACCCGATCCTCGGCTGGTCGGTCAAGCTTCGCGCGAAGACGAATCTCGATCTGGCCGACGAGGCCGACATGACGATCGAATGGCGCATCGGCGACGACGAGGGTACGGCCTCCGATGCGTGGCAGGAGAAGAGCAACGGCTGGCTCCTCAAGTAGTGACCTTCTCTGCCGCCGGCGCCCGGCCCGGTGTGCGAGTCCATCGGGGACTTGTGTTGGCTCGCAAATCAGGTGAAATGGGGGTTCATGTACCTCGCCCGGACGACCCGTTCCCTGCTTACCGGCTTCGTGGCCCTGACACTGGCCGCATGTGTCGATCCGCAGGCAGTCGACGAGGTGAAGAGCCGCGTCGACCTCGTGTCGGCGAAGGTCGGCGCGCTGCAGGAGCAGCAGCGGGACATCGTCGCCAAGCTCGATGCGTTGCAGAAGGGGCAGAAGGACATCCTGGCCAAGGCGGTCGACGCGAAACCGTCGCGGCCGCAAGAAGATCCGAACAAGGTCTACGACCTCCCGGTCGGTAGGTCCTTCCCGAAAGGAGCAGAGAGCCCGACCGTTACCCTGGTCGAGTTCTCGGACTTCCAATGACCCCACTGCGCGCGTGCCGCCAGTTTGGTGGACCAACTCGTTGAAGCGTACCCGCAGGATCTCCAGGTCGTCTACAAGCACTTCCCGCTGAACTTCCACAAGAACGCGATGCCCGCCGCGAAGGCCTCCGTCGCTGCCGGCAAGCAAGGGAAGTTCTGGGAGATGCACGACAAGATCATGGAGAACTACAACGCCCTCAGCGAGGAGTACTACATCGAGTCGGCGGGCGAGATCGGTCTCGACGTCGAGCAGTTCAAGGCCGACATGACCGATCCGTCGACCCAGGCGATGGTCGAAGAAGACATGAAGCTCGCCGGCCGCTCCGGCGTCCGCGGCACGCCGACGATCTTCTTCAACGGCAAGAAGGCGACCGGCCAACGCTCGTTCGAGGCCTACAAGGGCATCATCGACGGGCTCCTGAAGGAGAAGGGCAAGAGCTAGCCCGCCGTCGGCTCCTGCGAAGGCCGTGCTCGGCCCTTCGTCGTTCCCGACGCACGGCGCCCCCGTCGGGCGAGTTCTCGTCGTCCGATGTCTCGACGTGCGCTCTGCTACACTGACGCGATCGCCACGTCCGAATCCACATGTCCGGTTCTGACCCCGCGCCAACTCGAAGTGCTCGAGCTTCTGGCCAAGGGACTCACGAACGCCGAGATCGGTCGCGTTCTCGGCATTTCGTCGGCCACGGCGAAGCGGCACGTCTCCGCGGTGATCTCGGCTCTCGACGTGACGAATCGGACCGAGGCCGCGACCGCGTTGCACGAGCTCGGACTGGGCCAGAACCAAAGTCCCATTGAGCCCGAAGAGGCCGTTCCCGGCTTCGGCGACCGACCGGCGATTGCTGTCCTTCCGTTCGCGATCTTGTCGGCCGAGCCGACGCACGAGTACCTCGCCGACGGGCTGGTCGAGGACATGATGTCGCGGCTCGCGGCCTGGGGATGGTTTCCCGTCATCTCCCGCCGTTCCGCTCTGATCTACAAGGGCGTGGAGGTCTCGAGCCGAGAGGCGAGCCGGACGCTCGGAGCTCGCTACATCGTCGAGGGCAGCGTGCGTCCGATCGCCGGGGCGATCCGTGTCGCCGTGCAACTCGCCGACGGCACCACCGGCGAGCAGGTGTGGTCCGAACGCTATGACCGTCCGCTCGAGGATCTGTTCGCTCTCGAAGGCGAGATCGCCGACACGATCGTCGCGAGTCTCGAGCCGGCGATCGTGAGAATCCTCGGAAGTCGCAGTCTGCCGAAGACGCCTCAGGACCTCGGTGCGTGGGAGTGTCTCCACCGGGCCTATCATCGTCTCTCGAGCTTGGTGTGGGAGGACGTGCGCGACGCCCGCTCTCTTTTCGAGCGCGCCATCGAACTCGATCCCGCGAAGTCGCTCGCCCATGCGGGCCTCGCCGTGGCCGGCGCACTGGAGTGCTTCCATCAGCGGGCACCGGGCTCGTCGATGACGGAGCACGAAGTGATCGGGGTCGCCGAGACCGCCATCTCCTTGGACGCGAACGAGCCGATCGCACACATGGCGCTCGGCTGGGGCCGGACGCTCGAGCGTGATTTCGGACGAGCGTACGGGCCCTTCGATCGCGCGATCGAACTCAACCCCAGCCTGGCGTGGGCCCACTGGGGACGGGGAACCGCGTGCGCCGCCGACTCCCTGGCACTTCAAGAGGAAGCGGTCGTCGCACTTCGACGTGCCATCCGGCTGTCTCCGCGCGACCCGTTTCTTCCCTGGATCTGGGTGACGCTCGGCAGCGCTCACACCAACACGATGCACCTCGCCGAAGGCAGGGTCGCGTTCGAGCGGGCGCGCCAGCTCGCACCGGACCAGCCACACGCGTACCCGATGTTGGCGGCGTGTCTCGCCGCCGGTGGGGACGCCGACGGGGCGCGCGCACTTCTGGATCGGACGCGCGAGATCCACCCGGGCTACTCCCCGCTCGAGAACGCCAGGCGATTCGGTCTCGACGCCGCCTACGACACGTACGCGGGGATCCTGGCTTCCGTCGGTTGGCAGGATCCGAAGCCCTGAGCCGCGCGCTCGAGAGCGATGCGCGAACCCGTGGCGGATCGGGCACGAGTCGTTTCGGCTCCGAGTCGGCTCAGGAAAGAGCGCCAACGATCGCGATCAGCGGGATTCGATCCCCTCGAACGAACCGGCGCTGCGCCACTGCCCGAGATACCGGAAGAAGGCGAGGGCGCCCTGCGGGTAGCCGACGAAGAGGCGGGCCGCGGGCGAAGGCGCTTTTCGCGTTCCTCGGCGTACTTCTGGCGAAGGGCTTGTTTGTCGATCGAGCCTACCGCTTCCGTCATGGCGCTTCAGCCTATCCTCTTGCTGTTCTCACGTCCGGCAATGCTTCGGCCGCGAGTCGAGCGGCCTCGGGCGCATCGACGCCCAGAGCGCGAAGGCCGCGCTCGACCGCACGCTCGCAAGCATCGGGAGCCGCGTTGCCTTCGACGATGCGTCGGATCGTCATCGTGATGAGGCCCGCTACCTGGTCCAGCGTCGCGTCGTCCGGACCGGTGTCGAAGCGCCCCTCGGCGAAGCCCGCGGCGAGGTCTTCGCGGAGGTAACGACCGAGCTCGATCCCGGAGCCCGGACGGCTGATCAGGCGCAGCACGACGCGTGCCCATGTGTCGTCTTCGCTTGCGAGCTGCAGCACGCGCATCGTCGCGGTGGCGAAGCGACGCGCCGGGTCCTCGATCGGCTCCTTGGCGACGGACGCCGCCAGGGCGAGGGCGGAATGCTCGGCGAGCGCGTCGAGGAGCTCCTCGCGGTCCGCGAAGTAGTTGTAGAAGGTGCCGTTGGAGACCTCGGCCTCCGCGACCACGTCGCTCACGGTCAGGCCTTGCCCCTTCTCGGCCAAGACCCGCAGCCCGGCCGTGACCAGCTGCCGACGGGTCCTCTCTTTCTTCCGGTAGCCGCGCGTTCGGGGTTCTCGGTCTCTACCCTCCACGCCGGAAGCCTATCACAGGAGGTGGGGCATATCCCAATATTGACAATACTCCCAATATTGGCGTATGGGGTGGATGGCGGTCGAAGAACCGCCCGTCAGGAGAACCCGTCATGCCGCCCTTTCGTTCCAACTGCTCGACAATCCGCGCGTCGGCCGCCCGCCGTCCCCAGCACGACCCCGAGGGCCGCTAGCCGTGGATCTCGGAATTCAGGGTCGGAAGGCGATCGTCTGTGCGTCGAGCCGCGGCCTCGGTCGGGCGTGTGCCGAGGCGCTCGCGCGCGAGGGCGTCCACGTGACGCTGAATGCGAGAGAGGCCGCGCCGCTCTCGGAAGCCGTCGATGCGATTGGCGCCGCGCACGGCGTGCCGGTGACGGGAGTCGCCGGCGACATCGCCGAGGAGGGGACACAGCGCGCTCTCCTCGATGCGTGCCCGACGCCGGACATCCTGGTCAACAACAACGGAGGCCCGCCGCCCGGTCGCTTCGCAGACTGGGATCGCGACGCGTGGGTCGGGGCGTTGGACGCGAACATGCTTGCGCCGCTCTCGATGATTCGTGCCGTCCTCGACGGGATGTGCGAGCGTCGGTTTGGCCGCATCGTGAACGTCACCTCCGCGATGGTGAAGACACCGCTCTCGCCGATGGGGCTCTCGACCGGAGCGCGCACGGGTCTCACATCGGTATGCAAGGCGCTGTCGCGAGACGTCGCCCACGCGAACGTAACGATCAACAACCTTCTGCCGGAGCGGATGGACACCGCGCGGCAGCGTGGAATGGCGGAGTTGCGTGCCGCTCTCGGCGGTGTCTCGATCGAGGAGGCCTACGACGAAATGAAGGCATCGATCGCAGCGGGGCGCCTCGGCCGTCCTGAAGAGTTCGGCGACGCGTGCGCCTTCCTTTGCAGCGCGCAAGCGGGGTTCATCTCGGGACAGAATCTGCAGCTCGACGGCGGAAGCTACGCCGGGCTGTTCTAGGAGCCGTGTTGTCAAGAATTGAAATCCCCTTTCTCGTCGTCGGTGCGGGACCGGTTGGCATGATCGAAGCAATCCTGCTCGCGAATCGCGGACGGAAGTGTCTCGTCGTCGAGCGTCGCGCCGGTCCCCAGACCGCCCCCGCCGCCCACGTGGTGAACGCACGCACGTTCGAGATTTGTCGGCAGGCGGGCCTCGACATGGGCGCCATTGGCGCGGTCTGCAAGCGTCCGGAGGACGCCGGGCACGTTCGCTTCGTGACGCGGCTCTCCGGCGACGAGATCGGGAGTCTTCCGTTCGAGCGGCAGGGTGACGAATGCCTGCGGTACACCCCGACGCCGCTGCGCAACCTTTCGCAGCATCGCTTCGAGCCGATCCTAGCGGAAGCTCTGGGAAGGGAGCCGCGCGTCGACCTGCGCTACGGCTGCCAATGGGAGCGCAGTGAACAGGACGAAGGCGGCGTTACGTCGGTCGTGACGGATCTCGAGAGCGGCGAGGCGATCGAGGTGCGGAGCCGCTACGTCATCGCCGCCGATGGCGCGGGGAGTCGCGTGCGCCGCTCTCTCGGAATCGAAATGGAAGGCCCGCCCCGCTTGCAGAGCTTTCTCATGATTCATTTCGGGGCAAGCCTGCGAGAGATGGTGCGCGATCGTCCCGGCGTTCTCCATTTCGTCGTGGATCCCGAAGCGGGCGGTGCGTTCATCGCGCACGACATCGATCGCGAATGGGTCTACATGCACGGATTCGATCCGGACCGGGAGTCCGTGGAGGACTACGACGACGATCGCTGTGCGAAACTCGTGATCAACGCCATCGGCGCCGACGTTCCCCTCGAGATCCTGCACAAGGGCACGTGGCACATGAGCTCGCAGGTTGCAGACGCAATGGGGCAGGGGCGCATCTTTCTCGCAGGAGACGCGGCCCATCGGTTCCCACCAACGGGCGGTCTGGGTCTCAACAGCGGCGTTCAAGATGCGCACAACCTTGCGTGGAAGCTCTGCGCCGTGGAGGACGGGTGGGCCGCACCCGCGCTTCTCGAGACCTACGCGTCCGAACGGCTGCCCGTCGCGCGCGAGAACACGAAACAGAGTCTGCAGAACGCGATGAAGATGGGGCTGCTCGCCCAGGCGCTCGGTACGGACGTCGAGCCCACGAGTGCTCGCATGGCCGAGTCGCTCGGCGACCCGCAGCGCCGTGCCGCGGTGTCGGCGGCGGTCGAAGAGCAGGCGGAGCATTTCGACATGCTCGGACTGCAGCTGGGCTACATCTACCGAGACGGTGCGCTCGTGCCCGAGGGGGATCCGCCGCCGTTGGAGTCGCCGCGGGACTACGTGCCAACGGCGCATCCCGGCACGCGCTTTCCCCACGCTTGGGTCGAGTCGAGTGGACGGCG